>JAPKLW010002225.1:11843-103929 GCA_026898455.1 Plectranthus barbatus
GATGCAGACTAGGATTCCCGAACTCGCGTCGATCGTGGGAGATTGGCGTCGATCGACGCTGGTGAAGTACCCTCGTCGATTGACGTGAAATGGCATCGATCGACGTGGTTGCTGCCTCCGTCGATCTTCTCTTTTCTTCCTTCATCGATCGCTCCTTCTTCAATTTCCTCGTCGATCGACGAGACATCCTCATCAATCGACGTGGACCTGAAACTGGAAATCCAACTCTTCTCTGTTTGTGACTAAAAACCTGCATGATTCATCAAACACAACATTACGGGTACAAAAGCCAATTCATGCACGAAAACAAGTACAAAAATGATCTTTACACCACACAATTAGTCAAAGAACAACCAGATAAGTTGGTGAAAATCCTAACTTATCATAGACCATTCTAGAAGTCACCTATATTTTTTATTAGAAAAATCTAGAATAGGATATTTATATAGAGTTGTCTAGAACATCACTTATAGTCATTAGATTAGAGTTGACATGGCAAAATCTTAAAGGTTGATAACTACTATAAATAGGGGTTGTATGCTAAGTTTTTAATCAATCAAAATCAAAAACATTCTCCAAATACAAAGTAACCCTCATTTCCTAAACTTCTCTTATTCCCTCCCTAATTCCTAAATACTTCTCCACCATCAACCGGTCTAATTTCCAACAGAGGGAACCTTTTTTCATTGCTTCAAATTCTATCAACAACAACAAAAGCTATGACCTCTTTCTGAAACATACCTTGGGGTGGGTTTTGAGTGCAGTAGATTACTAACTCTGATTTGTGCCATGTGTTAGTGTAATAACTATATAATGGTTGAATTCATAGTCTCATATTGTGTATCCATCCTTCTGAAGATAGTGATTTATGGAAATGCGAGTTGCTTTGTATAAATTATGTATCTACATATTGTAACTATCAAACCCCTTTTACAGGAGCTCGGTGAGTCGAGAATAACTAACTAATAAGATTTAGGGTAAATTAATAGACAGTCACTCCTGTGGTTACAAGTCACAAGTGCACTCTGACGACGGTGAAATGCAACACTATCTTCACGTTAAATTTTATCAATCCGAGTCCTTTTCAATTCTCTTAAGTGAAAACCATTTACTTGTTTGAAGGTTCAAATAGCTAGGTAAATAATAGTCATTGGTAATTGTTTAACTAGGCAAAATAGAATATAAACCAAGCATACAAGTAATAAAGCAATAACCAAACATGTGTAACTAAACTTCTCAAGCCAAAACAATTTAGTAACTTGTGTAGGTAGATCAAAATCTGAAGTTCAACAATAAGAAGATAGTGAGTGTTGATTGAATTTCTATTGTTCCAAGTTGAATCAAACTATGTTGTAAACCAAGTTTAATCCCTAAGAGGTTGAGCAATCGACCCTACATTCGTTAGCCCCTTGCTACGGTGAACTAACGGTAGATGACACTAGGAATTGCAAATAACTACGTTATTAACACCCAGATCACTCCCAATCGACCGTCAATTATCGCCCTACGACCTAGCCCCGCACAGGGATTGGAACTAAAATCATAAGAATATACACTTTTCATGACGATTCCGCCCGCATGTTGGCTGCAGCGTTCACATCAACTACCTCAAAAGCTGGCTATTACCTACACCTAAGAGATAAGGAACAAGCTCAAGTGCAATTCAATCCCTCAAAGGAAAGTAAACAAGCAAATTTGATATCAACTCATCACAATATTCATTCTACAACACTCACATATGAATTTAGTTCTTCATACCTTGTATTGAGTACAAATCAATAAGAGAAATGAGAGAATCCATTAGAAAATAGCAAGGTCTAAGTATGATCTTCTTTGATTGCCTTCCTTGGACTCAATCTACCTTCCTTCCTTCCTAGATCTTCACCAAGTTGGAAGAATTTGGCTTGAATCTCCTTGAATGTGGATGGGGAATGGTTTGGAGATGAATCTAGAGAGAACTCTCGTGACGGTTATTTGAAATCTGACCAAAAGTTCTTTTTAAATGCGAAAATCCCCCTTTTATAGACGAGCTCCAAGGGCCTCGGATCGCCCGAGCCACCCTTGGCTCGCCCGAGCAAAGAGAAAAACCGCCAAAACCAAAAAACCTGCATTGGCTTGGCCGAGCCAGGCTTGGCTTGGCCGAGCGGACCCTCTGAAATGCAGGCTCGGTCGAGCACTACAGGGTCGGTCGAGCCAAGCCTCTGTTACAATGGCTCGGTCGAGTCTGCCTCGGCTCGGCCGAGAAATCCCTCTAAAATCAGGTTTCTTCCCTCCTTTGCTCCGCTCGGTCGATCCAACTTCCTTCTAACCTTCGGCTTGGGCGATTTACCTCCAAAACTCACCCAAAAGTGCTGATTTATGCTCAAAACACGTCCTACAACATTCAAAACACAAAAACACAAAAACATGACAAAAGAACAACAAAAACATATGATATGAAGGTAAAATGAATGCAAACATGCACACCCACACATCGAAATATAGGTCATTTTACACACATATCATAATCCCCCAAACTTGAACCTTTGATTGTCCTCAATCAAAACAAAGTAAAGCAATCCATGAACCTCATGAAACAATCCTCACAGCTCATCTTAATTATCTTGGCATGCCCTAATCAATCGAGATTATCACCTAACTTTGTGACATGGTTAATGCTAAGGACTTGAACCACTCATCAATTTTTTGATAAAGAAATCAAAGCACTCCCTTACGTGTTTAGGGACAATGAGCATCACTCATTCACAAGATATCGAGCACAATTTTCATAGGCTTGAAACTATTTTCACCACTATACTACAATGAGTTAGCTCCTAAAATCAAAAAGGTCTTTGTATTTGGTTATAACGTGGCTTACTAAAAGGTAGGTGGTTTTGGGCCAAAGTGACTAAACTTCTCAATTTCCCAAAACCCCCAAACTTATTTACTTCAATCCACTTCAAATCCGAGGCTTTTTCATTCCCAACTTTCCTTTCTTTTTCTTCTTTCTCTACTTTTTTTCATATTTTTTTTCTCAACACCATCATTCATTCATTTCATGGTGCTTTTCTTTCTTTTCTCTTTCTCTTTTTTTTTTTCCTTTTTCTTCTTCTCAAGCACCCAAAATTTTTGTTGGTGCATCAATTTTTTAGGATTCACATCAATCCTTTATTTCATAGCTTCCATGCCTCAATACTTGCAACACAAAGATACCAAACAATGCCTAACCCAACTCTCATCACCGTATTCACCCTCATACAATATTTCCCTCCAAAATTTTGTCCTAATAATTTCAAAGGAAATCCACCATTAAAGCTCAATCACGGGGGTCAAAGGTATGAAAGGCAAAATTATGATAACAACCACCTTATACTCCCGAAGTGAAAGGTAGGACTAAGAATTGATGGCCTAATATCATTTTTTAGTTACCAAACTCATGCCAAATAGATAGAGAATAAGTGCAAGTTCTAGATCTTGTGCTCTCAATCTTGCCACTCACAACCGATAAAAATATGACAATATCATGGCTCAAACCTCACAGCTTTTTGTCAAGTCCTATGCATTAACCACACACAAAACTCGGCAATTCAAAAGTTCAACTAAAGCATGCCTTGACAACTAAATTTCGCTCTATCATTGGTCAAGGTAAATATCAAACTTACTAAGTAAATCATGATTCAAACCTCAAGCTCTTGTTTGGGTTCATCACACACACACAAGCACACAACATCCTAACCACAATCTACATGCCATAAAACAATGTAATGAATCTAATTGGAAGAAGGAACGATAGAAAGCGTTACCCATCGGCACACACGATCAAACCGCTCTCCTTGCCTTATTTGTACCTACTACAAATCAACACAAACACCACCAAACTATTGAGCATAATCAAGCCAATTAAATTCTCATCTCCACCTACTTTCCACAAACCAATCATCAACAAAAAATAAAGCAATATCCACTAGCTCCACCATTCAAACCAAACCATTAAACAATCCACAAACCAAACCAAATAGAAAGAATTCAATCTCATGCAAGCTCGCTAATAATCCATCAACATACCTATTCAATTAAAGTTGTAAAACATCCAAATAACATCCACATCCAAATCCAAAGTGAAGGTAAATCAATATCATTATACAACCAAATCGAATTAAACTAAACTGAACTAGAAAGCAGTAAAGATAGAGAAGAGGAGAAGATCACGTCACCGACTACCGACACTTCCCCCCAAACTTAGTCAAGTGAGACTAAGTTTGTAAAAAAGGTAGGCGGTGAGGTCTCACTCCATTGGATCCTGCTATGATTCCTACAAAGAAAAGTGCAAAAATCAATACGCAAAACAACAATTGAAACAACATAAGAGAAACAAACACCACACTCCGGATGGGTTGCCTCCCATCAAGCGCTTTTTAAAGTCCATAGCTCGACTACCACACCTTAATCAATAAAAGAAACTTCCAACACAGTACGATGTACATCATTCACATAATACGGTTTAGCGCGATGCCCATTAATCTTAAAACAAGGACCACCGTTCTCACTTGCTAACTCCAATGAACCATTGTCAAGCACTTGCTTCACAATGAAAGGCTCAGACCATTTTGACCGAAACTTACCAGGCATCAGCTTTAACCGAGAATTGAAAAGAAGCACCAAATCACTGGGAGCAAAAGATTTACCCCTGATGTGCATATCATGAAACTTCTTTGTACGCTCCTTGTAAATCATTGAATTTTCATAAGCCTCATTGCGGAATTCATCCATTGCATTCAAATGCAAAGCTCGTTCACCTTGAGTCTTCCTCCAATCAACATTAACAATCTTCAAAGCCCAATAAGCCTTGTGTTCCAACTCAACCGGTAAATGACAAGACTTCCCGAATACCAATTAATATGGTGACATACCAATCGGAGTTTTGAAGGTCGTGCGATATGCCCATAAAGCATCATCCAAATGCTTGGACCAATCTTTCCGGGAAACAACTGTTTTCTCCAAAATAGCTTTGATCTCCCTATTGGCAAGCTCAGTCTGACCATTAGCTTGAGGGTGATAAGGAGTAGTTATCCGATGCTTAATTCCATATCTTGCCAATAAATTTTTCAGCAATTTGATACAAAAATGGCTTCCCCCATCGCTAACTAACGCTCTAGGAATTCCAAAATGTGTTACTAACCCTTGCAAAAATTTCATCACAACTTTAGTATCATTAGTAACAGTTGCACAAGCTTCCACCCAACGGGACACATTCCACAGCAAGCAAAATATAATGATAGCCACAAGAAGAAGGAAAAGGGCCCATAAAATCAATCCCCCAAACATCAAACAAATCAACTTCAATAAAAAGTCTATAGGGCATCTCATCGCGACGAGTAATAGAACCTGTTTTCTGACATATATCACAAGCCTTAACAAAATTCATGCAATCACGGTAAATAGAAGGCCAATAAAAACTACAAGAGAGTACCTTCAAGGCTGTTCTATTAGCAACAAAATGCCCTCCACTCTCGGAAGCATGGCATTCCTCTATTATCCTTCTCCACTCTCCCTGGTGCACTCTTCGAATGACTCCATCTGCACATCTATGAAACAAGAAGGGCTCCTCCCAATAATAAAATCGTACATCTTTGAGGAACTTCTTCCTTTGATGGTACTTCAAGTCAGGAGGAAATACTCCAGCAACAAGAAAATTAGAAAAATCAGCATACCAAGGAGTATTATAAGCCACGTAAAATACCTGTTCATCGGGGAAACTATCATTTATACAATGTTGATTTCCGTCCCCACCAACCGGATCCTCTAACCGAGACAAATGATTAGCTATCACATACTCACACCCTTTCCTATCTCTAATTTCTATGTCGAATTCTTGTAACAGTAGAATCCACCTAATGAGTCTAGGTTTTGCATCTGATTTTTTAAACAAGTACCGTATAGCAGCATGATCAGTGTACACAATGGACTTGGCACCTACCAAATATGAGCGAAATTTATCATATGCATAAACCACGGCTAAAAATCTTTCTCAGCTACAGTGTAATTACATTGAGTCGGATTTAAAGTTTTGCTAGCATAAGCAATAACCCTAAAAACTTTATCCCTAACTTGTCCTAGGGCCACCCCAAGTGCAACATCACTTGCATCACACATCAACACAAACTCCTCATCCCAATTTGGTGAAATAAGTACCGGGGCTGTCACAAGAGCCTTTTTCAATTTTTCAAAAGCAATAACACATGCTTCATCAAAAACAAACTGCACATCTTTCTCAAGCAAACAACATAAAGGTTTAGTTATCTTAGAAAAATCTTGAATAGATCTCCTATAAAATCCAGCATGTCCTAAAAAACTCCTCACACCTTTCACTGTCTTAGGAATGGGTAATTGTTCAATAGCACAAATCTTAGCTTTATCAACTTCTAACCCTTTTCTAGAAATCTTATGTCCTAACACGATTCCTTCAGAAACCATGAAATGACATTTTTCCCAGTTAAGAACAAGATTCGTTTCCTCACATCTAGCAAGAACAGTCTCTAAATTTTTTAAGCATACATCAAATGAATTACCAAATACCGAAAAATCGTCCATGAATACCTCCATAATCTCCTCAATAAGCCCATGAAATATAGCCATCATGCATCTCTGAAATGTAGCCGGTGCATTGCACAGACCAAAAAGCATCCTCCGGTAAGCAAAAACTCCGTAAGGACATGTAAAAGCTGTCTTGTGTTGGTCCTCCGGTGCCACCATGATTTGATTGTATCCCGAATAGCCATCCAAGAAATAATAGTGAGAGTGCCCTGCAAGACGATCAAGCATTTGGTCAATAAATGGCAAGGGAAAATGATCTTTGCGAGTAGCTAAATTTAAAGCACGATAATCAATACAAAACCGCCATCCTTTAGTACGTCTCTCCATCACTTCTTCCCCATTTTCCTTTACTACCTTTTCGAATCCCCGTTTCTTGGGTACCATATGCATCGGGCTTACCCACTCACTATCACTTGGAGCATAAATGATATTATTATCAAGCAACTTAAGGACCTCTTTCTTTACCACTTCTTGCATCATTGGATTCAACCTTCTTTGAGGTTGTCGCTTAGGCTTACATGTTTCTTAAAGAAGTATCTTGTGCATGCAAATGACTGGGCTTATTCCCTTAATATCAGACAATTGCTAACCAATAGCTGACCTATGCATCCTCAAAACTCGAAGTAATTTATCAATTTCACAACTTGAAAGTCCGGTTGAGATGATTACCAGATAAGTCTCATTTTCACCCAAAAATGCATACTTTAAATGGTCGGGTAACTTCTTCAATTCCACTTCTGGAGCTTTACTCTTCAATTCCATCTTCTTTTGTTTAGCTTCATCTTCCTCCTCTTTAGTTCTTAATTCCAAGAACTTAACCTCCCCATTTGATACATCAATAGGGAAGTTATCTAACACTCGGACACACTCCACAATGTCTGCTTTAACTTCTTCTTTTCCACCTACAATCTCCGTATAATAGGAGTTTTGCAAAATATCCTCCAATGGTTCACTTTCGGCACTTTTTGCAAAAGTTAAGTCTTGCATTACCTCTACCATGCTACAATTCTCTTCATTTTCCTCCTCCGTACTTCTCTTCATGGCTTTCGGAAAAGAGAAAGTGATCTTTCTTCCATCAAATTGGAAAGTCAACTGACCATGTTTCATATCAAACAATGCTCCTCCGGTAGACAAGAAGGGTCTACCCAAGATCAACGGAACATCTCCATCATATTCCATGTCAAGTATCACAAAATTGGCCGGAAATATAAAATCACGCACTTTAACCAAAACATCTTCAACAATCCCTTTAGGATATGATAAAGACCGGTCCGCCATTTGGAGCGTCATTGTGGTTGGCTTAATTTCCCCTATTTCCAACTTTTTGAACAAAGATAAGGGCATCAAATTGATGCTAGCCCCCGAATCACACAAAGCTCTAATTACTTCTATTCCACCAATCATGCATGAAATAGTGAAACTCCCCGGATATTGTCGTTTGAAAGGCATCTTCCTTTGAATTACGGCGCTACACTATTCAAAAAGGTTCACTGTCTCATATTCTCCAATGCCATACTTACTCTTTTGGGTAAACATCTCTTTCAACATTTTCATGTACCCTGACATCTCTTGTATGACTTCTAGTAACGGAAGATTTATTTAAATCTTGCTCATATGCTCTAAAAATCGAGCAAACTTCCTATTTTTCCTACTTTTCTCAAAGCGTTGAGGGAAAGGCATACGAGGTGTGGATTCCTTCTCCAAAGATTTATCCTCTGTCACTTCTTTTTCCTTAGCCACCTTTGGAATGACTTCTTCTTCCACTTTGAAAGTAACCTTCTTCCTTGCCTCCTTCATTCTTATCTTTTTCTCCAACATATTCCTTTTGTTCGGTCCCTCATAATTGTGCCCACTTCTCATGGTTATAGCTCTACATGCTCCTCCCAAAGGACCTTCTTCTTTCTCACTCAATTGATTCATTATACAAGAAACTTGTGTCTTGATGTCTTCCAATAATTCAACATTCTTCTCACATTTCCATTCTACGTCCACCTCTATTTGTGGTATCTCCTCTTCTTCTTCCAAATACCTATGTTTCGGTCTATTCCAACAATCTTGTGAAGGAAAACTTGACTCTTGCCATGAATCATAAGAAATTCCCCCACCATATGGCTTATACTCTTGACAGTTTCTCCACTCGTGCTCCATTGTATGGACATCTCCACCGTACACAATATCCTTTCTCTCAAGCTTATACATCAACTTGTCCATTTTCTCTTGCATTGAAGCCATTTGAACTCGCAAAGCTTCTATTTCATTTTTCTCCTTCACTGATTTAATTACCTGACAATCTATTCTTTCTCTTGGCCATTGGAAATTATTGGCAGCTATCCGCTCAATCAACCTCCATGCTTCATCTTCTTCTAGATCAAGAAATACTCCCCCAGATGATGCATCCAATAATGTTTTCAATTCATATCCCAATCCTCCATAGAATTGGCAAATTAACTGACTTTGTGAGAAACCATGCCGTGGACACTTGCGTAGAAGCTCTCGGAACTGATCCCAAGCTTCATAAAGAGGTTCATCGTATCTTTGCCCAAACGATGTGATATCGGCCCTTCTTTTCAAAGTCAAACTTGGCGGAAAAAACTTGAATATAAACTTTTCTCTCAATTCTTCCCAAGTGACAATGTTCGATTTATCTAAACCTTCGAACCAATTCCTAGCTCCATCCCTCAGAGAAAAGGAGAATAACCGCAGCCGTATTTGATCTTGGGGAACTTGGTTGATCTTTATAGTATCCGTAATCTCCAAAAATCGAGATATATGAACATTTGGATCCTCAGTTACGTGTCCCCCAAATTGGTTGTTTTGAATCATTTGGACCAACTGTGGCTTTATCTCAAATTGCGTGGCATTTACTCCTAACCAAAAACCTCCCGTTATCGGTTCCCCTTGAGGTCGAAAAAGGTTTTGAAGTGGTCTCCAAGGACCATTCCTCTCATTTAACATAGCTTTCATCAACTCTGCTGTCACTCTAACTCTTCAATCCTAACCGTGTCCTCTCCATGGTTAGTCATATCAAAATCAATCTCAATATTTCCTCTCCTTTCTTGAAATTTCCTTGCCTCAAGCTCCCTAGCCTTTGATCGAGTGATCATAAACTACCTAGGAAAAATCAAGAAAACCAGTTACAAAGCAAAACAATTCAACTACACAAACTAGAACAATTAGCAAACAAATGTTAGTAACAATATTCACACAAGCATTTCTTCAAACACCTAGCATACACTTCTTCAAACTTTCAATAATTTCATAACACCTACTAGAAGATTCCCCGGCAACGGCGCCAAAAACATGATGACGGTGAAATGCAACACTATCTTCACGTTAAATTTTATCAATCAGAGTCCTTTTCAATTCGCTCAAGTGAAAACCATTTACTTGTTTGAAGGTTCAAATAGCTAGGCAAATAATAGTCGTTGGTAATTGTTTAACTAGGCAAAATAGAATATAAACCAAGCATACAAGTAACAAAGCAATAACCAAACATGTGTAACTAAACTTCTCAAGCCAAAACTATTGAGTAACTTGTGTAGGTAGATCAAAATCTGAAGTTCAACAATAAGAAGATAGTGAGTGTTGATTGAATTTCTATTGTTCCAAGTTGAATCAAGCTATGTTGTAAACCAATTTTAATCCCTAAGAGGTTGAGCAATCGACCCTACATTCGCTAGCCCCTTGCTACGGTGAACTAACGGTAGATGACACTAGGAATTGCAAACAACTACGTTATTAACCCCTAGATCACTCCCAATCGACCGTCAATTATCGCCCTACGACCTAGCCCCGCACAGGGATTGGAACTAAAATCGTAAGAATATACACTTCTCATGACGATTCCGCCCGCGTGTTGGCTGCAGCGTTCACATCAACTACCTCAAAAGCTGGCTATTACCTACACCTAAGAGATAAGGAACAAGCTCAAGTGCAATTCAATCCCTCAAAGGAAAGTAAACAAGCAAATTTGATATCAACTCATCACAATATCCATTCTACAACACTCACATATGAATTTAGTTCTTCATACCTTGTATTGAGTACAAATCAATAAGAGAAATGAGAGAATCCATTACAAAATAGCAAGGTCTAAGTATGATCTTCTTTGATTGCCTTCCTCGGAGTCAATCTACCTTCCTTCCCTCCTAGATCTTCACCAAGTTGGAAGAATTTGGCTTGAATCTCCTTGAATGTGGATGGGGAATGGTTTGGAGATGAATCTAGAGAGAACTCTCGTGACGGGTATTTGAAATCTGACCAAAAGTTCTTTTAAAATGCGAAAATCCCCCTTTTATAGACGAGCTCCAAGGGCCTCGTATCGCCCAAGCCACCCATGGCTCGCCCGAGCAAAGAGAAAACCGCCAGAACCACAAAACCCGCATTGGCTCGGCCGAGCGGACCCTCTGAAATGCAGGCTCGGTCGAGCACTGCAGGGTCGGCCGAGCCAAGCCTCTGTTCCAATGGCTCGGTCGAGCCTGCCTTGGCTCGGCCGAGAAATCCCTCTGAAATCAGGTTTCTTCCCTCCTTTGCTCTGCTCGGTCGATCCAACTTCCTTCTAACCTTCGGCTCGGGTGATTCACCTCCAAAACTCACCCAAAAGTGTTGATTTATGCTCAGAACACGTCCTACAACATTCAAAATACAAAAACACGAAAACACGACAAAAGAACAACAAAAACATACGATATGAGGGTAAAATGAACGCAAACATTCATGCCCACACATCGAAATATAGGTCGTTTTACACACATATCACACTCTCCTTTCCAAACCATTTCACTAGAATATTAAAATTCTAAATTTTGAAATAGGGGATGTTTGTCAACTTTAAATCCGGTCTCTATCTGCAAGTATCTCAACCTGCCACAACAATTAATAACCTGTGCAATCAAACAACACAATATGAGAAATACCAATAGTTCAAGTTCATTATTCTTTGCATTATCAACCAATTCATATAATCATGCATATTCAACTCACTTATTCTGGATTGACACCAGCAAAAATTAAGAGACTTCCATGCATGGTTGAATTTGGAAATTTTTTTCCCCCTATTTCCTTTGCTTTTAGGTGTTACAAATAAGAATCAAAATTCAAATAACATAATATATATTAAAAAGTGAATGAAAAATGATCTCCTCATTAAACCACAAGTAGAAAAAAGAGAGTATGATAAAAGAAGATACAACCATATGTCTGTGAGTGTATGATATGATTAATGTTCGAAAAGCGAAATGAGCTCCAAGATTTCCGCGAACATAGATAAATGCCTGAAAATGGAAGTATGAGAAGCATCATGAAAGTATGTATGATATTGATGATGTGAAGCAAACAAATCCATCAATAAAAAAAACGAACATTAACATCATAAAGTATACTTGTCAGGACAACCTCTTGCAAATTGAACTCAAAGACAACAGAGAAATATATTACTAATACTATGTAAATGTATGAAACTCCACGTGGCCATGTTCAGTCATTTACTGTTAGCAACAAAGATTGTAAAAATCAAGGAGAGAGAGAAAGAAAATTGGATTCAATCAACTATGATAAAAACTGCAAACTTTCAGATTGAGGGAACAATAAAGGAGAGAGAGAGAGAGAGGTATACCTGAATGAGGCCGGAGAGAATGAAGAGGAGGCCTAAAGGTAGCTAGGATGACATGCTAACAGATGTTGTCGATACGAGCAAATCTAAGCTTGTCCGAAAATTATTGTGAATGGATCCATTGAGTGGAGAGAGTTGAATGCATGTTTCTGTCGGAACATATGCTATAGCCACCACACCACCAACACAAAAATGGTAAGGTTACTTTTGATTAATTAAAATGTATTAATTTTGAAAAATAAAAAAAGAATCATTTTCTCAGTCCATCTTCTCTACACTCCCGAAGCTCAATTCTTCTTCTGCAGCAGACTGCAGTTTCGGCTATGCAATCAATTCCTCCATCTTCAATTTCTGGTTATGCATAATCGATAGATATTTGAATAATAAAAAATTCGACAGTTTAACCATGTATCAAGCCACGATTGAATCGTAGTCTAAACGGTGATATCGAAGAAATTTTAGATTCAGATATATAGGGACGTGGTGGCGGAGCGAGCGTATGAAAAGATGCATTTCGGTTGGGCTGGGTTTACTCTGGGTGTTGTGTTGAAAAGGCATATTAAATATCTTCAGTTCTTGAATGTCGACCATCTTCAACGGCTGGATGGCAGCGATCTTGTGTTGGGGAGAGACAAAGAGAAGATTTAATTTAGTTTTTTTATTTAATAATATTATATATTTAAATAAAAATTAATTAAATAAAAGTTAAACGATTATTTGCCACTTAAATCACGTAAACAATATACCCTAATGATGACTTTTATTCCACTAATATAAATTATAAATCGTAAACTTATTTTATAACTTAATACCTATGATTTCTCTATATTTATGATAATACTAGTTTGATGTCTGCCAATGCACAATGTGTATATATTTTTACTAAAAATTTATTATTTAATTATGTTAATTTTATTTATTATATGAATAGTGAAATATTAAACTCAATCGAGTTTGGTTCAAACTTCAGATTTTTTAGTCAAGTAAAATATTATAGTTCAAATTAGTAAACAAATATCAATTAATTTACAATCTTATTTCTCTTCTATTATCTCGTTTTACACATACTCCACCTACTGTCGCTTTTATTCATACAAATTTTGATATTGTGTTTTTACGTGCTCTCATTTTTATTTACTCTCATAAATATTAATTATATATGTGACAACATATATTGTTCCATTTTTCGGTGCATTATTTGCAAATCATGTAGGGGCAACAAAGTAAAACGATAAATTTATATTCCTCCACATTTTCATTCACAATTACAAACTGTGTGCATTTTTTACCAACTTGTATCACGGTTGCATATATTTTCGAATAAAGAACATATTTATTTTAGATTAAAAATGCACAAGGAGCAAAAAAATGATCGGAACATTTTTTATGCAGTAATTGATGTATTTTTTTTATAAACATAAATACAATGAATTACAAAAACTGAATATAAAAACATAATTCTCGTACAATTTTTTTAAATTTAATGTATGTGAAATGAGTTTTATATGAATCATCGTAAAAATATTTTTAATTAGATATATAATTTATTAAAAATATATTTAAATTGAGAAATATATAATTATTTAATTATGAGGTATGGAGAGAGAATGTGTAAAAAACGAAAGAGACAAGTACCAAAATTATTAAATTATCCTTATATCATAAGTATTACTATTATTAAATATTTTTTCCCATATCTTAAAGTTCATGCACATGTAATACATTCCTTTTGTTTTTTAAGTTTCATATGCATTGTTGGTTCCAGTTTTATCAAAGTAGACTTAAATGTCACTACTAGAAATTATGCATGTCCCAACAGCGGCCACTGTTGTTAATTAATACTTATCGACACATGTATCTATCCCAACAGTTATCTACCCTGTTGTCCCAAAAAGTGTCATGATAGATATGACCCCTATAATAACAGTAATGGTGTCGTTATAACACAACCACTACTAACACATATTCGTGTCAGAATAGTGCATCTAATGTAACAAAGTTCGCTGTCATTATAACCCAACCACTTCTCACATATTTGCCTGTTAGGAAAATCAATCTAAAGTGACTAATTACACTGTTTTAAGTGACTAATTACACTGTGACTAAAAATTGTTTACTTCACATATGTACCAGTTAGAAAAAATAATATATGCTAGCAAACTTCATTGTCGGCAAATTTGTTTTTGCTAACAAAAAGTGTCATTAAAAACCATTGTTCATAAAATGCTAATTTTATAATTTTTATTCAATCTAAACATGAATAAACAAAATAATCAATTCAAGATGACTTTCAAATAACATTTACTAGAAAATATACTAAAATTCAAATAATTTCACTGGATTTTTATAACAAAAGTACTTGAAATAAAAAATAAAAAATAAAAAATAGCCATCGATTTCTAAAGTTTTAACAAAAGAAAAGTCATCTGCTCAGGTATTTGTCTCTCGGCCTCTGCTAATAATGCCCTTGCCTCATCTCTTTTTTCTTCAGCTTTATAATAACACGGCATGTTGCATCATTCTGCAATGGATGGAGTAAAATTCAGTAAACACTTAAAAATCACCATTTACCAAGAAAAAACATCAAGAAAAAATCTACTTAAATGTTAAGAAACAAACTAATACGAGCATTATAAAACAAAATTACTGAATTTTCATAATAGAAATAAATTGAGTCTACAAGAAAGAATTAAACTGTATGATTCAAATTAAAAAATTGAAAATAAAGAAGAAGAATGATTTCATTTCAATAAAAAAATTACAACGAAATATGCAAGTCTCTCTCCAATAAACGGCTTAATAACTATACAAATACTAAATTAAGTAGTCTGCATTATTAATAAGTAAAATATTAAGATTTCAGAAATAACTTACTTCTAAATCTCGTGGAAGAACAATAGCCATGTTGCTGGATGTATGAAGAACTCAAACTGAGGTACAAGGAGTGCTGCAGAGATGTTGTACTGAAAGTTAGACACATATTCATAGATCTATAAAGATGGTGCTAGATTAGAAGATTTTCTATTTACACCAATCCGATAGACTAACAGGCCTATTGATGAAAACATCAAGAAGTAAAACTGCATGGACATTGCAACATTACAAACCTTTCTTGCTACCATACTACGGAGTAGTGTTCCAGAAAACCAGTGTATTGGCCTTTTTTCTGCTCAGATATTTCTAATTAAGCAACCAAGGAGATTTAGAACCCATCTAAATGAAGAGATATAAGAAACAACATACCAATTAGGAGTAGAAGAATAAATGTGCCATATTTCTAGTAAGAACGACAACAGTACAACCACTTGTTTGAGGTGCCATCCAAGATGGAGCAAGAGTCTAGCAAGAGATCAGATGCAAATATATGATGTAAAGAATGAATTCTTCAATAAAATAATGAACAATAATAGAAATTGTAAATAATTCAAACAACTATAAGACAAACATGATTGTTCATTTGAACTCTATTACATAATTCTTTATTAAGTTCCCAGCAGATGCTTTTATCATTGGAAATAAACAGTAATGAGAGACCAAGAAAGCAATTCGAAATTGATGCTCTTGGAGTCTGAAATTGATGTCATCTCGGTCCTGCACAGCTAAGACAAGCAAAGGGCAGTACCGAGAGACCAAGAAAGCAATTCAAAAATAAGCTTGCTGCAGAAAAATAATCAACCTTACTAAGGCATATAAACGAACACATGCAGTGCAAGAAGAATGTACAACAGCAAGACACTAAATGGCAAAAAGAATGATCAGTTAGTAACCAAAAGCTTATCCACATTAAAAAATCTGAAATCATGCTTTTTATCGGAATATGATGATATTTCAACAATTTTAGCCTTCTCAAGTTTTAGAATATCAGCACCAATCTCCAAGCCTCAACAAAAATCGATGACATTAGCGAGTTAATCAGAATTTAATTGCTTTAAGAAAATCAATCAAGGCAGATAACATCTTTATTATTTTCAGAAGTTCCATAATCAATTTAACCGGAAACTAGAAAAACAAGACATAACACTAATGCTATCAACCAAGATGCCGCAGCAAAGCCGGCGCAAGAGGAGAAACGGGGGAGCAATCATCAATGTTAAAAAAGAAGCAGTAAAAAGGGATAAAATCACCGTAGCAATCGGGATTCAGCGAACCGATCAGACACCATAAGAAGAGCCGCACAAAGATATCAGAACTCAAGGCTTCAGAACAGCAGTTCCAAGGGATTCATCGCTCATATTCTCTTGTAGAATGGAGTCCGAGTGCTGCAAAAGTTTTCTATTCCACAATGCATGGCACATGATTAAAAGGGAATCAACATAGCCTTTTACTAAAGCTAAACTATGAGCAGATGATAAGTGAAATATAGCAACCAACTTGGGAATTGCCATCAATGGCCCAAAATAATGCAACAATTAGGAAGAAGCGGGTTAAGCTAAACCATCAGAATAACAGGATTAATCATACAACACCTTATCTACCTTTCCTTATAACTTCTTGAATCTGATACATATTGTCCTCCCCCCTACTCTATGAAGATTCTATTTCAAGATTATTCAGCCGAGACAAATGTTCAATCAAAACATTGGTAAATCAGAATTACTCAAACAGTTACAATAAATTATCACTAGACACAAGTCCAACCTTTTTTTTTCTTTTTTGAATTGAAACTTATTCCATTCACATGACAAGGCAATTTAAATGCAGCACATTCAACTCATCCCTATAAGCTTTGTTCTTCAATGTTTTTGTAATACTGGCCGAGTAAGAATTCTCAATTAGTGAAAACTTATTTCTCCAATTTGATTATTATGACTTGTAGCATGAAAACAACAATAACAAACATACTAGACAGTCTAAATTCCTAAAATTACTGTTCTTGAATATTTTCATCCTCTGCAAAATATTCACGTTATAAACATCCTTTTTCTTTTTCTTTTTTTTTTTTTTTGATAAAAAGAAACAGCCATAGTGAGTACCTGGAGTGACATTTAGGGCTTCAATCCCCTTCTTCGTACATCGGGGAACTCCTTTTCCCACGCAGTCGAATCGAACAAGGAAACGCTGAAGTGGAGGCGTTTGGTAGGCTGAAACACCAGAAAATCTCCAAACAATAGGACCTGAGCATCATAATAAGATTCAAAGGGCACCGAATCTAAAATCCTATTCACTTCAATCGCCAAATTGATGAACTCTCATCCTTCAATCGCCACACTCTCCCATCTTTCCAAGCATTTTAATTGAAATTTCAAATGGCGCATGCACCAGAATTCGACAAAGAAGCCCTTGAACAGGCTGAGATGAAGAATTTAAACGAGAATCCAAGAAAAGTGGTCGAGATAGAGTAGCGGTTTTGAATTTCTGGCGTTGGAGAAACAGAGGTTTCACATCTCAATCAATTGAAATAAGAGAGGGTTTATTATTTCTTAATTTTTGACATTTTTTTAATTTTTCTAAAGACCTATTCTCATTTCTCACACAATATGATATTAGAATAAAAAATAGAGGGAAATTATTCACACCAAAATCAAATTTTCCCTCTACTATTTCATTTAAGAAGGGTATTTTTTATGACACTCTACATGCACTGTTAGGTAAAATACATATATATAGTTTTTGCTAGTTTTTAATATTAAAACTTTTTTTTTGATATATTAAGCACAAGTTTTTCCTAACACCTGTTATAATAAATATAGTATCATTACATTTTTTGCTGTGTGTCAAGAAATAGGTGTCACTATATGTCAAATTTCTAGTAGTGTGTACAATGGAATAAAATTTATTTGGTTTGGTAAACTTGCACTTATCCAAACTAATGGTGACGTGTCAGCTTCGTTTGTCAAATTTTTAGTTCGGATACTTAGTGTCAAGTATGCTTAATGTCAGTATTCAGTATATACTACAACACTTGAGTGTTGAGTTTTAAGGAAAGTAAGTTGACAACAAGTATGAAAGAAATAAATGACAAAAGATTTATAGTGGTTCGGACTCTAAAGATCCTACATCCACTCTTCAAACGCAAGTCTAGAAATCCGCTAAGTGTTGGATTTTACAAGGTGCTCCTAGGATCTATCGTTTGCTAAAGAATGCCTCGTCCTTCAGTCCACAAGCTCACTTGCCTGGTCCTTTGCTCGTCCATCACTTTGCAGCTCCTAGGAGTGTGGGCATACCAAATAGCCTATTTGTCACAAGAATGAGGTGTTTAGAGTATCCCCAAAACTATTAGCTTGTGGCAAGAACGCTCGCAAGAGTCAGGGTACAAGATGTACTTGACTGTTGTAATCATTCTACGAGAGAAAGATTACCAAGAGAAATATCTCAAGAACTTGGAAGTTCTGAGTCTCGTGTTCACAAAAGTGACACACAAAAAGCTTAAGAAAGCCTCAAAGGATTGAAAGTTTTGGCTCTTTGAAAATCACAAGTTAAGTTCGTGTTCGGTAAATTCAATATTCATAACCTTCTTCTGTTGAAACATCCGGTATTTATAGCCGTGAGGTTGAAAGTTTGGAATAAATATCCGTTAGAAACAGATTGGATGGTGTCCAATTGAATGTCTCTATTGATTGCTGCGATAGGAGGGTAGGTGGTGTTTTTTCTTGATATTCTGCACCTGCTACGCCTTTTTCTGACATGGACAACGACTGTTCCCCTTTTCGTCAGAATGATAGTCTAGTTAGTTTGAGGAATCTTTGGACCGGCTGTCCTTGGTATCAAGATTGAAGTCTTGTGCTTGTAGACTTTAATGAATCTCTAATTCTTAAAGTCTCTACTTGTGAGGATGTTCCTCAAATGATTCTCTTGTCTCTTTGTGTAAGGACTGAGACATAGATATCTATGATGGTGCCATCATACTCGCAAGACTATATTGGTGACATCATCCATAAGTATACGCTTGATCCCATGCTGGTAAGTTTGGTGTACTGGGTAAGACCATACTGGTTAGTCCCGTACTTGATGTGTTCCAATCTTGTCAGTCCAGATTCTTGTATACCAGACTTGTTAGTTCAGTCTGAACCTTAGTCTGTTGAATCTCGTGCATTCAAGACTGATTCATCAGTCTGGTCTTCGGATTAGCTCCTGCTTAAAACTCAATACAAAGCATATACAGGACTTTACATTTTGAACTAATCTAGAAACAAACTAAGATGGCTTTTACATACTTTGACCCACCAAAATAATATAACATAAGAAAATTTCTAACAAATTCCTAACAGTTTCCCCCCTTTTGTTGTGGTCAAAGCCATCTCTAAAGTAATCTGATGAGGAGCGAAAAAAAACTTTCCGAGTTTTTACAAGAGAACTATCAATCAATAAACTCAGAGAAAGTTCCCCCTTAAACTCAGCCTACTCTACTTAAGATCTTTTCCCTCAAGCTAGGAGAGATATTGCTCGATTAATATATTTAAGTAAGTTCAGAGCATAAAAATCTTAAGTGAATGAGAGATCAAGACAATAACTTGCTGATTACACAAGATCGTGTAAGTTGAGCGAAGAAGATAAAGATCATTTGTTGGAGATAAAGAGATTGTCATCAACAAGTCAGCTTATCCCTATAATGAGATTGATTACAAGTAAATGAATAAACTAACTAAAAAATAATGCTGGTGTTGATCTTCCACAAATTGTTGCTGGTACAATTATCTGAGCTCAGTACTATATCGAAGGAAGTAAGTTTGATATTTTGACTAGCTTTCAACTTCCTAAGATGTTTTTGTCTTCCAGCAGTTCTTCTGGAAGGGGGGAGGACATCCTTCTCTGTACATGTCCCGTTTGGTGGCACGTCAGCTTGAGCAGTCCAACTCGTGGATTTGTAGAAGGAGACTCCTTCGAACTGCTCTCTCCTTATTTCTTCTGATCTCTTCTGCTCCTTCGAACTGCTCTCTCCTTATTTCATCAGATATCTTCTGCTCCTTCCTTATTTATTCCCCCTCTTTGACCACACCTAAAGGGTGGTTACTTTTAAGATTTCTCCATCCATCGAAGCTTTAACTCTTGTTCTTTTGTCTTGTAAGCTTGGGTTGCTTATGGTTAGAGTGAATGTGATATCAAAACATTGATTGAGAACCTTTATTTATAGCAGAATGATAGGTAGAAAACCCTAATTTCAATGGTTGAGATCAAAAGTTGAAAGTCGGATCAACTTCTGGGAATTCGGATGATAGATGGTCTGCCCTATACCTACGATTAGGATCGTGGGTTCTGCCATGGGCTACTATCTCGAGCGCCGAATATCCTGACGTGGTACGCTGTTATTGGACCGACACTGCGATTGATGGTACTGTTTCTTGCACACGATCCTTTCACATTAAATATCGCATTTAATGTCACGTGTTGTTTAAGTTAATTGAGAGTTCAAAAATACCGCCTAAACTATTGGACATCTGCCTGATTAACAAGTCTGGATCCTTTAGAGCCAGTCCAGACATATAGCATATAAAACGTCGGCAGGGATCATCGTCAATCTAGTCTTCAAACTTATGTCTTCTTTCTCCAGGGAAAGTGAAAGCTTGGACTCATCTTTAGTCCGCATCACTCCATCTTCAACAAGATTGAAAAGATTAAGAGCTTGGACTCAATCTTAGTCCGCTATACGTTGTCTTCAGCCACTTGTGTACATCTAATATTTGTTGATGTAACCTTGAAAAATATTAATGAAAGATAGACTGAGAGCTTGGACTCAATCTCAATACACTTTCTCACCTGAATTAAACAAAACTAAGAGCTTGGACTTAGTTTTATTCCCCATTTCTAGAAATTCAAGAAAAATAAATGAGAGTTTGGACTTATTCTTCACCTTCTTCAATCTCGTCAAACTCTATAAGTCCAAGTTTGATACAAAGCTCCTTAAAACGAGCTTCTAGGAATAGTTTCGTGACGATTTCTGTGAGCTGATCTTCAGTACGGAAGTACTCCACGCTTACATCCTTCTTTTCAATATGATCACGAATGAAGTAATGTCGTATGTCAATATGCTTAGTTCTGGAATGATGAACTGGATTCTTCGTAATGCACATTGCACTGTTATTGTCATAATAGATGGGAGCACATCCTGAGTCCACATCATAATCGAGTAGCTATTGTTTGATCCATAGAATTTGAGCAAAACAACTAGTAGCTGCAACGTATTCAACTTTTGTTGTTGATGTTGTAACTGAGTGTTGTTTCTTGCTGAACGAGCTTATCAACTTATGTCCAAGAAACTGACAAGTTCCACTCATGCTCTTGCGATCAATACGACACCCTCCAAAGTTTAAGTCTGAGTATCCATTGAGAGCAAGCTCATCGCATCTGAAATACCAAATTCCAAGTGACTTAGTACACTTCAGATACCTTACTATCCTCTTGGCAGCATCCATGTGCGATTTCTTCGGATTAGCTTGAAATCTCTCACATACTCTGATGGCATAAGAAATATCAGGTCGGCTTGATGTCAATTATAGAAGCGAGCCTATGATTACTCTATAAGATGATGGACCGGCTGATTCTCCATCTTCGCGGAGTGTGATCTACACATTTGTGCTCATCGAAATCCTCAAAGATTTTGTCTTTTCAGGAAGAAACTTGCTGATCAGATCTCTGGTGTACTTCTTTTGATTAATGAATATCCCTTCGCTGGACTGGTGAACTTGTAGTCCTAAGAAGTACGTCATTTTGCCCATCATACTCATTTGAAAATGACTTTGCATTATCTAGGCAAATTTCTCGCATACACTCAAATTCTTCGACCCAAAATTAATATCGTCGATGTAGATTTGGACCAGTAGAATGTTTTTGCCATCTTTGATAAGAAACAAGATCCTATCGATTTTCCCTTTTTTGAATCAATTCTTCAGTAGGAACTGGGAAAGGGTCTCATACCAAGCTCGCGATGCTTGCTTTAATCCATATAGAACTTTCCGCAGCTTGTAAACTTAGTTTCCTTCTTCGAAACAAGGACGTTTCTCCACATATACTTCCTCCTTTAGTTTGCCATTGAGAAAGACACTTTTCTCGTCCATCTGATAGACCGTGAATCCATAATATACAATATAGGCTAGAAATAGCTGAATAGACTCCTGTCTGGCTATAGGGGCAAAGGTTTCATCGAAGTCAATCCGTTCACACTGTGCATATCATTTGGCAACAAGTTTGGTTTTAATTTTGACTATGTTACCAGCTTCATCTCGCTTATTCTTGAATACCCACTTGGTTCCGATCACAGATTGATGTGATGGACGATCTACCAAGTCTCATACGTTGTTGCGAGTAAATTCTGCAACCTCCTCTTACATGGCATTAATCCAGTCAGCTGATTGAAGTGCATCTACTACTTTTGTTGGTTCGATCTGAGATATGTATCACGTAAGTAGCGCACTGCCTTGTCTAGTCCGATTTGGATTGGTGATATTATCCAGTACAACATCTTCTGCATGGTTGCGAAGCCATTTAGGTCTTTGAAGCTCGTCGACCTGAACGTAATGAATGAAAGGATCCTTGGAGTAAACACCTATAACCGGCACGTTGGTGAGAAAGTAGTCTTCTAAGACAATTTCTATCATGTCCCCAAATCGGCCTATGCGACAGTCCCACATATGATCAAAGTACGCTAAGGGATTTAATGTTTTAAAATAGTTTTTGAATATATACGGAAGTGAATGTTTGTAAAAAGAAGATTAAAGGATTGCATATTTGGTTTTAAGAAATATAGTTTAGAGTGAGTCATCAAGAAGCTTGAATAGAATCAATTTGATTTCAAACACAATTTCAAAAAATAACATTATGTATGGAGACATAGTATCATGGCTCAATACCGATGTCAAATAAAGCATATGAATTCAATTACTATGCCATAGAAGATCAAGAAGAGGGATCATGATTAGGGGTTCAACTTCAATTTAAAACAAAGCTTCAATTAGATACACCATAGAAAATGCTAATTAGGTTTACAAGCAAAATATCACATTTTCAAGTAGACAAAAATTGAAAAGGAGAAGTAGGATTACTTGCCATAAACATGTTTATTTTATTAGGTTCAAATTCGAACCGTTCCTTCCCACAAACTGCCACAACGCCACTCCACCGCCATCACCGTGTATCTACATGTAGGGAAAATACATGCAGGGGCTGAGTACACTGCATACCTTTTGGACACGTTGTCCCGAATACAATACATATATAATATCTTGGAAAAACACCGTATCACACAAGCATGGTCTAAGGTTTTTCATAAAAGTTTTACTCATGCATGCCAAAACATTTCCTCACATCGATGGATCCATCTCTTTTTATTTGTGGTGCCATTAACAATAAATCACAATCAAGCACATCATCAATCAATTATGCACATATGAGGGTTTTAGCTCCCCCCCTCCACCTTATCCTTCCATAACTCATAACATGAGGGTTTTAGCTCCCCCTCCACCTTATCCTCCAATATCATTCACGAAACAGGGGTGATTAACCACTTACTCCTTATACACCATATTTTTGTTGGATAAAAGATCTGTGGTACATGACTGAAAACAATGCAAGAAATTATGTCTAGTACAACAAGTTTTTACAAGTATTACTGCTAGTACGAGAACAAATAAAATAAAAGAAATTAAATTGAAACAAAACAAAATAAAGTGCAATCAAGCACAACCGAGTCGAGGAAGCCCTCTTCCCGCAAGAAAAATTCGCCAACGTAGTTCGCGTTAACCGGCGATCATTCCCAAAGGTAAAATGGCTTCATCCTTTTCGAGGTAGCACTGCAATTGGAAAGGCTCCGACGAACTGAATGGAGGTGAATCTGAGTTGCTTAAGAACAACGAAAAAGATGCAGCAATGTGAAGATAATATTGCAGTATCTGGCAAAGTGAGCTTGTCTGATGTCAGATGTTCGGGGACAAGGAACAACTCAATGAATGCCTATTTATAGACATGTTCCACCAGGGGAGCCTGTCTCTGCCATCAAGGTTGAGCCGTTACAAGCGTGAGACACGGGCGTAACCGACACGCCAATCAATTGCTGGAGCTGTTACAAGTTTTGTGTGATTCAACATGTGCAAAATGTGCCACACTCAATTGCAACACATAGCTGACTCATCAGTCACGTCACATGCATAGTGTGCACCACGTCAACTGGTCTAGCCACGTCGATAGTCCACGTGTCGAGCCCGCAGGCCGACTTTAAGTGCCCAAAAAGATAAGGCACAGTGGACCATGCCAAGGACCCAAGAGCCCAAAGACCACCCAAAGACCAATTGCCAAGAACTGAGAACCGAGAACCGAGACCGAGACCAGGGTCAGGGTCGGGTCACAGGTCACGGGCACAGGCGCTCGGCTAGCGGCGGCGGCGCGCGAGGACTCCACCGGGTGCCACATACATTGCACACTTGGTTATTACAGACCTCAACCATAATGGTTTATAAACATAAATTAATTACTTTAATTAATCAATGTGGGACACTTCTTTTATTACACAACTCACTTGTGTAATAATCCCACCAACCGTGTCACTTCGTGGACTCATTTCTCACTCACCAAAATTCGGATTTGAGAAAATAAATATACCACTTGAAAATATTTAATTACGACAAAATTAAATATTTATCACTGGGAATTTATTCAATTAACCCCGAATTTCCAACAATCCCCCCCATGAGTGGAAATGCCTCAATGCATGAATGCATAACCAACTCAGTTTTGAGAGATGTTAATGCACCTGAACAGGTAGCTTATGACTTTGAATCGTTTATCTTCAATGTTGCTGAGGACACTGGCGGCTTAGTGGTAAGAATACCTTGAACTAATCCTCCATCGCGTGTACCGAGTCAACAATATTGAAATATTAACATTTCAACCTCCATTTGTTCTCACGTTTGGTTCCGTTACGGGCCATGGACACCCCCTTTGGTTTCATAAGTGTTCATTTGAAGCGGCCCCCACTTCCACTAATATAGGAGACCTCCTATTCTGAGCGTTCCTGTCAAGCTCAACTATCACGAGGTTTTCAGGAGTCATTAAAAGTCACTTAGAACTTAACATATACCACATGCAGGTTCATAACACCTTACTTGCTATCTTTAGGGAAGGGTAGATAAGGTCATTTTCTAAAGCATCTTCATTAGAGAAGACATTATCTTGTCGGTGTTATCACTCGAACTCGTGTAGTTTAGTGGTCCCATAAAACCTAGTTTTTGGGAATCATCTAGGTTGGGTATCCACTACACTCATTCATATTATGGATTTTAATCCCATTCCCTCTTGCAATTTATTTATTTGATCTCGGTTTAACCCTTTGGTTAGCGGATCCGCAAGGTTATCAATTGATTTTACATAATCAATGGATATCACACCATTTGAGATCAATTGTCTAATGGTATTATGTCGACAATGTATATGTCTCAACTTACCGTTGTACATATTATTTTGTGCTCGACCAATAGCTGCTTGGCTATCTCAGTGAATCATCACTGATGGCACAGGCTTGTTCCAACAAGGAACATCCTCTAAAAAGTGTCAAAGACATTATGCTTCTTCACCCTTTTTATCTAAAGCAATGAACTCGGATTCCATCAGGAACGAGCTATACAAGTTTGTTTTGTAGATTTCCACGACACTACCCCCCCACCGATCATAAATACGTATCCACTTGTGGAGAGGGAGTCATTTGAATCAGAGATCCAATTAGCATCACTGTACCCTTCAAGTACAAGTGGAAAACTTATATAATGTAATCCCAAGTTAAGAGTATACTTCAAGTATCTCAAAACTCTCACAAGAGCCTTCCAGTGATCACTACTAGGATTGCTCGTGTATCTGCTCAATTCGTTCACCACATATGCAAGATCCGATCTAGTACAGTTAGTCAAATACATTAGACTACCAATGAACCTTGCATATTCTTCTTGACCAACAAGGTCACCTTTGTTTTTAACAAAGTGAACATTGGGCTCTAGTGGTGTTTTGACTGGTGAACTATCATAAGCATTGCATTTCCTTAGAACTTTCTCAACTTAGTGAGATTGTGATAAGACAATTCCATTAGGTTTTCCTATGATTTTGATTCCAAGAATCACATCAGCCACACCCATATCTTTCATGTCAAAGTTCTTCTCCAACATTCATTTAGTATCAACAATTATTTGTTGATTCCTTCCCATGATCAACATGTCATCTACATAGAGGCAGACAATCACAAAATTGTCAAATGTGCCCTTGTAGTACACACATTTGTCACATTCATAATACTTGAATCCATTTGACAACATCGCATTGTCAAACCGAATATGCCACTGCTTGGGCGCTTGTTTAAGACCGTATAAGGACCTAACCAATTTGCATACCTTTTCTCTCTTGTTCGGGTACTACAAACCCTTTGGGTTTATCCATATAGATTTTTTCTTCTAGCTCTCCATTTAAGAAGGCCATCTTCACATCCATTTGGTGTATTTCGAGATTGTGCAAAGCAGCAATCGCAATAAGCACCCTAATAGATGTGATCCTAGTCACTGGTGAATAGGTATCGAAGGAATCATCTCCCTCTCTTTGTTTAAAGCCTTTCGCCACAAGAAGAGTTTTATACTTATCAACCGAACTGTCGGCTTTGTCTTTGTTTTAAAGATCCACTTGCATCCTAAGGGCTTACAACCTTTTGGGAGATCGGTCAAAATCTAAGTATGATTTTTCATAATCGATTTAATCTCACTATTAATGACTTCTTGCCATAGTGAGGCATCCGGTCTAGCTAACGCATCTTTAGTGGTTCGAGGCTCATCATCTAACATGTAGGTGATGAAATCCGGACCAAAACTTTTAGCCACTCTAGCCCTTAGACTACGTCTCAGTTCTTCCTCTATAGTAGTAGAATTAGTAGTCTCTTCATATGTCCTTTTTCTAGACATAGTCGGTACATCTTCCTTATCTTTACAAGGATAGATGTGCTCAAAGAATCGAGCATTCCTTGACTCTATAGTAGTGCCTTCGGACACATTCGGATTATCCGACTTGTGCACCAAAAATCGATAGGCAACACTATTCAAAGCATACCCTATAAAGATGCAATCGATTGTTTTAGGTCCTATTGCAACTTGATTGGGTAAAGGTACTTCGACCTTCGCTAAAAAACCCCACACCTTAAGGTACTTGTAGGAAGGTTTTCGACCTTTCCACAACTCATAAGGTGTCTCATCTTTCCCTTTAAGAGGTATCTTATTCAAGATATAGTTAGTTGTTAAGACAGCTTGTCCCCATATATTTTGGGGTAGCCCCAAACTCATCAGCAGGGCATTCATCATTTCCTTAAGTGCCCGATTTTTCCTTTCGGCTACACCATTGGACTGAGGTGAGTAAGGTGTCGTTGTTTGATGAATAATGCCCGAAGCGACACATAATTCTTCAAACGGTGCAACATACTCTCTACCTATATCACTTCGAATCATCTTGATCCGAGTACTCAATTGATTTTCATCCTCTTCTTTATAATTTTTAAAGGCATCAACTGCTTCATCTTTACTTCTTAATAAGTAGAGATAACACTATCTGGTGCAATCATTAATAAAAGTAATAAAATACTTTTTCCCACCTCTAGTTTACACCATTTTGAAATCACAGAAATCCGTGTGTATCAACTCTAGAGGTTTAGTGCTCCTTTCGACTGAATTAAACGAAGTTCTTGTCATTTTCGCCTCAACACAAACTTCAAATTTAGTTTGTTTAAATTCAACCACTTTTACTAAATTCAAATTTACTAATCTTTTTATTTCATTAAGATTTACATGTCCCAATCTTACATGCCACAAATTAGAGCACTCAATCAAATAAGAAGAAGTAGATTCAACTTTATTGAAATTCTTTCAGGCTAGGCGCCGTGCCATTACATTCTACTTGAAAAGACCAATGGCGAGATAACCTCTACCAATGAACTTTCCAAACTTTGACAAGATAAACTTTTCAGACTTATATACAAGTTTAAATCCATGATTTACTAGTAAAGATCCCGAAACGAGGTTCTTGCGGATGTCTGGGACATGAAACACACCCTTCAAGGTTAAATCCTTGCCACTAGTGAGTTTGAGCACAACATTGCCCACTCCAACCACATTTGAGGAAGCTTGATTGCCTATATGGAGCTTTCTTCCTTCGACAGACTTGTAGGAGCCAAACACACTCCTATCGGAAACCACATGATGTCGTGTCTGTATCAACAAACCATTCACGTGGATTGCCGACATGGTGAATCTCAAAAACCACGGCACAAAAGTCATCATCCCAATCGTTATCGAGTTCAACATTGTTGCAATCCATCTTTGTTTTGCCTTTCTTTTTATTCTTAGGCTTTTTGCATTGATTCGCCATATGCCCATTCTTGACACAATTGTAGAAAACACCCTTGAAATTAGGTTATTGTATCACAATCCCCTTGTTTGACGGGTTAGGTCTTTTTCTTTTCTTTGATGGACCACCACGTTCCATCAAATTTGCCTTGGCATTCCTAGCTCTCGGCTTAGGATCCACCTTTCGATTGTCCTCTTCAATACGAAGCTTGACAACCAAATCTTCAAGAGACATAGCCTTTTGCTTATGCTTAAGGTAGCTCTTGAAGTCCTTCCACGAAGGAGGCAACTTCTCAATGACCGCAACCACATTGAAGGCATCGGGGAGTAGCATCCCCTCGCTGGGAACATTGTGCAAAATGAGTTGAAACTCTTGCACTTGTTCCACCACCGACTGATTGTCAACCATTTGGTATGACAAGTACTTGGCCATGGCGTACTTCTTAGTACCCGCATCCTCTGTTCTACACTTTCTTTCTAGTTGTTCCCACAGCTCTTTTGCGGTGTTTACATTACAATACACGGCATACAAAGGATCAACTAGAAAATTCAATACAAAATTTTGACAAAGAAAATCTCCTGGGAACCAATTATCGAAAGAAATTCTCTTGTTGTTGTCGGCCTCATCACTGGCAAGCTTGGGCTTGTCTTCCTTCAAGTAGGCAGCCAATCCAAGAGTAGTGAGGTAAAATAGCATCTTTTGTTGCCATGTCTTGAAGCCCACACCTCTAAATTTGAACAACTTTTCTGCTTGGGCATTTAGAGGGAGTTGACGTGCGTTGTTGGAGTTGCTTCCTCCAGCACCATTGAGAGTGTGATCAACTATCTAAGATCTTGAGAAGTAGAAATTCGTCTTGCGATTGTTGGATGTAAGATCTGTGGTACAGGACTGAAAACACTGCAAGAAATTATGCCTAGTACAACAAGTTTTTACAAGTATTACTTCAAGTACTACTAGTACGAGAATAAATAAAATAAAAGAAATTAAATTAAATTGAAACAAGACAAAATAAAGTGCAATCAAGCACAGCCGAGTCGAGGAAGCCCTCTTCCCGCAAGATGAATTTACCAACGTAGTGCTCGTTAACCGACGATCGTCTCTAAAGATAATATGGCTTCGTCCTTTTCGAGGCAGCACCGCAATTGGAAAGGCTCCGGTGAACTGAATGGAGGTGAAATTGAGTTGCTAAAGAACAACGAAAAAGATGCAGCAATATGAGGATAATGTTGCAGTATCTGGCTAAGTGAGCTTGTCTGATGTCAGATGTTCGGGGACAGGGAACAGCTCAATGCATGCATATTTATAGACATGTTCCACCAAGGGGAGCTTGTCTCTGCTATCAAGGTTGAGCTGTTACAGGCGTGAGACACGGGCGTAACCGACGCGTCAATCAATGGCTGGAGCTGTTATAAATTTTGTGTAATTCAACATGTGCAAAATGTGCCACACTCAATTGCAACACGTGGCTGACTCATCAACCACGTCACATGCATAGTGTGCACCACGTCAACTGGTGTAGCCACGTCGACAGTCCACGTGTCGATCCCGGATGCTGACTTTAAGTGCCCAAAAAGATAAGGCACATCGGACAAAGCCAAGGACCCGAGAGCCCAAAGACCACCCAAATACCAATTACCAAGAACTGAGAACCGAGACCGAGACCACGGTCGGGGTCGGGGCACGGGTCACAAGCACAGAAGCGTGCGTGGGGCGAGCAGCAGCAGCGGCAACGCACGAGGACGCCATCGGGTGCCACATACACGTCACACTTGGTTATTACGCACCTCAACCATAATGGTTTATAAACATAGATTAATTACTTTAATTAATCAATGTGGGACACTTCATTTATCACACGACTCACTTGTGTAATAATCCCACCAACCGTGTCACTTCGTGGACTCATTTTCTCACTTACCGGAATTCGGATTTGAGAAAATAAATATACCACCAAAAATATTTAATTACGAAAAAATTAAATATTTATCACGGGGAATTTATTCAATTAACACCGAATTTCCAACAATTTTGAATCATAATCAATCAATCACATTGTTAAGGCACCAAGACATTTATGGAGTTCAGATCATTTAAAAATAAAAGCATCCATCTTGAGAAAACATTTGAAGAAAATATATTTTTAAATGAATTAGTGCCCACCTTATATTGTTGTGGTGTTTGGCTTACTTGGTTCCACTACAAGATATTTGCTTCTCAAAGTCAACAACACCTAAGTGCATAATGATATAATGTCACTAGGTGTTTTACTTAGATATGCATATCAAATTCATGCTCATACAAGTATCCTAAAGGTGTTAAGGAATAATTTAAAGGTCTCATACATGTCCTAAGTTTGGACTTAGCAAATGTTCTCATGCCTTAGTAAAATTTGGCTGAATTTCAGATTTGTGCAGTCGCCTTACGAATTTCATAACTTTGTATCCTTAATTATGTTTAAGCTCATCTTCTAGATTATTAAATAAGACACATTAAATTTTATTCTCCAATTTACAAATCTAAAAAATTAATCACGGTTTGGTCGGAGAAGGTAAATAAATCTAAGGTAGGTTTGAAATTACGAAAAACAGGACACTATTTTGTAAAAATTATCCCCAAGAAACTTGCATGTCCAATAGAGTTGTAAATCTACAGAAATTATCCCTAAGGTATCTTTTACATGTCTGTAAGTTTTCATGTCTAAAATCCTAGTAAATTGTCCGAATTAAGTCAACAAGACGGGTCGTTCAGAAATGACACATAGTTTTGTAAAGACTATAATTTCCAAAACACAAACATGTTTGGGTGATTCCAATTGGAGATTACTCATAACTTCTAAAGGTATAACTTATATTAAAATCAACCAAATTAAAGTTTGTTTGGTTATCCTAAAAGGCTCGTATTTATCGGTCTGTAGACTGGGTGATCTCAAATTTAGGTCTATTACCATAATTCATCACCAAAACGTTTCAAACCATGCTTCATGCTTCATAAACCTCATGGACAGACCTTAACCACTATCATAATAAAACATAATCAAGTATATGTGAGGCTCCAATTATATATTCAATATGTTGGGCTCAATCATGCTCTAACGTCATCAACCAAAACATGCAAGTCTAGAATTGCTATATCATGCTCAACACTTAGCCAAATTTAGTGGAATTTCGTTGGGTGTTTCTTAATCATACATGAAATAATTTAAAACTTAAATTAGTATTAAAATGATGCTAGGGAAGGTATTACTTGAGTGTGAGATCTCAGATTTTTAAGCGCTTGAAAATTGGTCTTCTCTAGCCTTCTTTCTTGTTTGTTTCTTGTGTTCTTGAGCTTTTCTACTTGTATGGCTTCTAGATCTTCAATGGTGCTCCAAAATCTTCACTTTTCCATCTTGGTCAAGTTTAGAATGTGAAGGGATGAGAGAGCTCTTTGGTTTATTAGAAAGAGGGTGAGATGGGGATCAGTTTTGTGTAAGAATGGTGAAGGTTTGTGAAGTTTTTAGGTTGTTTATGGAGGTGGTTTTGTGGCCGCACTTAGAGTTCTTCATGGAGATTTGAGGAGTGGATGAAGATGGTCAAATGACGAGATTAGGAGAGAGCGGAGAGAGGTGGCGATTTTTAGGAAGGAAGAGAGGTGAGGTTGAGTATTGTGATATATTTACATGCATAATTCCCTATTTTGCTAATCATTACTCCATTTTTACCATATTGTCCCTCTATTAATTTTATGGTCAAGAATTAAAACCTTCTTGAAAACCCATCTTGGTCATTTTCCATTAACATAATTTATTTTCCATTTTACTTTATTCTCTATGAATTGATTAACTAGTATAGCCCTACTTGTCCTATTAGGTGATGTTTATTTGGGAGGGCTAAACTTGTAATCCCATAATTTATTTATTTTCATAAATCTCTATTTATTTACTCATTTCCTAAGTTCATGGTTTAATAACTAGTGGGCTTGTTTATTTATTTAATTGGGCCTAGAAATATATATGTAGTGAAACTATTTTATTTGGGCCCAATTGAACATCCAATTTAATTATAAGTCTAACCCAAAATAAATTATTAGGCCCATTAGAGTGTGGGCCGAATGGTATGATTTTAGTCGAATTAATCATTCCGGTGTTTGTCCTACCGTCGAATGCTATTATTTAATTTATTACTAAAATTGCTTAAGCTGTCGAAGTTAAAATAATAATAAAAGGTTAAAACTTTTCGGGGTGTTACATCCTACCCCTCTTTCAAAAAAATTTCATCCCGAAAATTATAAGCTTTTAAAGGAATAATTTTGGATATTATTTCCTCATCTTTTCCTCGAGTTTCCACATGGCTTCTTCTGGTTCCTGTTGGTTCCAGAGTACTTTGACCATTGGAATCTTCTTGGTGCGTAGTTCTTGTACTTTCCGGTCGAGAATGGCTGCAAGCCTTTTGGGAAAATGTAGGTTCGGTTGTACATCCACTCCATGATAGTGAATTATGTGTCTAGGATTATAGACATACTTCCGGAGTTGTGACACATGGAATACATTATGAACATTGCTCATGCTTGTTGGCAGAGCCAATCGGTATACTACCGGACCAACGGTTTCTAAGATTTTGAAGGGTTCGATGAATCTGGGTTTCAGTTTTCCTTGCATTCCAAATCGATTGATTCTCCTTGAGGGTGATATTTTCAAGAAAGCTTTATCCCCTTCTTCAAATTTCATTTCACTTAGCCGAGTGTCGGCGTATGACTTCTGTTGTTCTAGAGCCTCTTTGATCCTTAGCTTAATCTGTCGGACTGACTAGATCATGTTCTCGATCGCTTACAGGCCGAGTGCTTTTCACTCACCTATTTCATCCCAGTAAAGAGGCGATCTACACTCCCTACCGTACTGTGCCTCAAACAAGGCCATCTTGATGGTCGACTGGTAACTTTTATTATAAGAAAATTCAACCAGTGGTAGGATTTGATCCCAATTTATTCCTTGGTTGAGCACTACGGCTCTCAGCATGTCTTCTAGGACTTGTATTGTTCTGTTCGACTGTCCATCAGACTGTGGGTGATAGGCGGTGCTGAAATTCAGTTGGGTAGATTTGTGTCAATCTTTCAGCTCTGTAAGTAGCTTGTACTGGTAAGAAATGAGCACTCTTTGTCATTCTGTCTGCGATCACCCAAATGCTAGTATTCCTACCGGGTGTCCTGGGTAGATTTATCACAAAGTCCATGGTTATGTGCTCCGCCTTCCATTCAGGTATTTCTAATGGTTGCAGCTTACCGTATGGGCGTTAGTGAAGCATTTTAACTTTCTGGCAGATCAAACAACTCTCTACATATTCAGGTACATCATTTTTCATTCCATCACATCAGAAAGATTGTTTTAGATCCTGGTACATCCTATTTCCTCCAAGATGAGAAACGTATGGGGCATCATGTGCTTCTTGTAAAATTGTTCTCCTAATATCTTCATCTTCTGGAACGCACATCCTTCCCTATAAGAGTAAGGTGTTATCGGCCATTTCAGTGAAGTTTTTCTCATCTCCCCGACGAACTTTCATTCTAATTGTCTCCATGTTCCCTTTGTGCGTTAATGATTCTTTATCTCAACTCGGGTTTTATTACCATGCTGGCTAGGCTTCCACCTTCTGTAGTCTGGATTGGCATGATGACCTCTAGCCTTAGTTTATCGAATTATTTGATCAACTCTTCCGCTGTTGTTAAGCAAGTTATACCATTTTCTGTAGTTATCATACATGTTATACTAGCGTAGTCTTTCCGACTTAGGGCATCAGCAACAATGTTTGCTTTTCCAGGGTGCTACTGGATGGTCAAGTCATAATCCATGACTAGCTCTAACCATCTTCTTTGTCTCATGTTTAGCTCCTTATGTTCGAAGAAGTATTTCAGGCTCTTATGATTAATGAAGGTTGCACATTTGACACCGTACTAGTGGTGTCTCCAAATCTTTAGAGCATGTACCACGGTAGCAAGTTCCAGATCATGAGTTGGATGATTGAGTTCATGAGATCTCAACCGTCGGGAAGCATAAGCTATCACTTTCCCATCTTGCATTAACACGCACCATAATTAGATGCAACTGTGTAGACTTCTTGATGGGTTTTGTATACTGAAAGCATTTATTACAATGTGTATACAACGGTTTATTTCTCCTATCTGTTAACAATCGTACATGTATGAACAATGGTATCCTCTTGTCTCACCGATAGGGACGATCATACGGCGTGTTGTAGATCGCAGAAGACAGTATGATCACTTGACCTAGTGAGACATAAACCTGAACACAGCCGAGACAGCGTATGAGGATACGTCTGTCCGGATGGCTGCGGCATTGTCGGAATAAGTAGTCTGTCTTGGTTACTTGACATGCTGGTACGCAGAGGTGGCGTATTGATGGACCGCAGTGAGATATATTCGTCTGTCTGACATCAGCGAATAAAAGATCTCGTTATATTGATTGAGTCCAAACCCTAACGAAGGTTCAGGGGTTTGCACGGGTTGACTGTTGCTTTGACTTGCCATGGTGGAGAGTCAATACAGCGCGCTCGTATATCCGCATCTTGGGTAACAGCAGTTCGTGTAGTACCGCCTGAGACTGAACTTAGGTAACCATATCCGAGTAATAGGATGGGGACATTCCCTAAGGAGCTCAATAACATTCATCGTGCCAAAGTCCTGCAGGCTGATTAAGTTCAGGCACGAGTGATAAGGTTTGAGTGGTACTACTCAGGAATAATAAGATATTAATTAATTGTTGTTAGAGCTTGTCAGAGGCTCCAATTAATTAATGGATGTCCGGTAACCTTAAATATGGGGATTCTCAATTAATGCAACCCGTTCTCATAACGTGGCAATAAAGGGGTAGGTCAGTATTAATTCTGTGGTGAAAAAGAATTAATATTAATTAATTAATTGTGTCCTGGGTTGTGGACATGGGAATTAATTAATTTATAGGCCCACTTTATTATTTGCATTAGGTCCCAGGTCTGGCCCAACAAGTGTGCTGAATTGAGCCCAAATTGGCCCATTAGGGTTTCTAACCCTAGGTCTATAAATAGACAGCTCTCTCTCATAAGTTGTAACACAGTTGAAACACAAACCCTAGAGAGAGAGAGGTGGGCGCCGTTTTTGGTGAGAAGAGGGAGGAGAGTTTCGATTCTGGTCCTGCTCAAGTCACAAATCTACGGAGTCCTCACCAGTAGTAGATCTGACCAGCACCGGGACACAGATCTGAAGACCTGATCTGGAGAACAACATATTTCTTCTTTCCCTTTCTTTATTTTCAATTTTCTCTAGAAATTAGTATTCTAATTTCTGTTTCCGCAGAGAAATCGGATTGCGTGGTTGAATTGGTTCTTGGAATTCAAACGCAAAAGATCGGTACAGACACTACGGATTTACGGTAATCTCTCAATCCACAATTATGCATTAAATTCATAGGAGCATGCTAGGGTTTTGAGAATATTTAATTATGAGCAATATCCATAGATCGATCCGGTTCAGTTTGGTTTTGGTGATTCGGTTCACGAAAAAACCCTACACTTCTCATCTTCGGGTACACCTAGGACAGGTGCAGAGGTCAGTAGTTCTTTCAATTTCTTGAAGCTTTTCTCACAAGCTTCGGTCCACTCATATTTTGTACCCTTCCTCAATAGTTGTGTCATTGGCCTTGCTATGTTTGAAAATCCTTCAATAAAATGTCGATAGTAGTCGGCTAAGCCTAAGAAACTTCTAATCTCGTTAGGGTTCTTCGGTGGCTTCTATTCTTGGATCGCTTGGATTTTATTGGGATCCACTTTTAATCCTTTAGTGGAGATAACATGCCCTAAAAACATAACTTCTTTGAGCCAGAACGCGCATTTGCTGAACTTGGCGTACAGTTTCTCCGTCCTCAAGGTTTCTAGGACAATGCGGAGGTGCTCTTTATGTTCTTCCTCTCCCTTTGAGTAAATCAGTATGTAGTTAATGAAGAATACAACAAAGCAATCAAGGTATGGGTGAAAGACTCGGTTCATAAAGTCCATAAATACTGCAGGTGCATTGGTTAATCCAAATGGCATTACAGTGAATTCATAATGCCCATAAGATCAATTTTGGAGAAAATTCTGGCTCCTTTAAGTTGGTCAAATAGGTCATCTATTCGGGGCAAGGAATATTTGTTCTTCAACATAAGTTTGTTCAATTCTTTGTAGCTGATACACATACGTAAAGATCCATCCTTCTTCTTGACAAACAACACCGGTGCTCCCCAGGGTGACACAGTGGGTCTTATGAATTCGAGATTTAGTGGTTCTTGCAACTGTACCTTAAACTCTTGTAACTCTTTTGGTGTAATCCTATACAGTGCCTTTGACACGGGTGTTGCACCGGGTTCCAGTTCTATCCTGAATTCCAATTGTCGGTTAGGTGGCATCCCTGGTAGTTCTTTGGGAAATACATCCTTGAGTTCTCGTATTACGAGAATATAATTTATTTCCTTCACCTTGCTCTCATCTTCATCAAGCCAAACAAGAAAGGCTTGACTGCCCTCTTTCCTTAATTGTTTCAGAGCGCATAACATGGACACTATGGGTACTCTTCTCTCCTTTTGGAAACCATAAAAATCCAACAATCTCTCCTACGACATTCTTGAATGATATTATCCTCTCCTTACACACTATTGTCGCTTGGTTCTCTATTAGCCAATCCATTCCAAGGATAATACCGACGTCAGTCAGGTCCATAATGTTCAGATTTTTAATGGTGACAATGTCATATCCTAGTTCGGCTTTTAATTTTAGGCAACACAAGGTTATTTTTACTATTTCTTTGGTAGGAGTCATGACATCTAATGTGATTTTCTTTCCTTGATTTTCTAACCCTAGTAAATCTACACATGCTTTTGATATGAAAGAATGCGAAGCTCTGGTATCAAATAGAATGATAATAGGCATTTCCAAGATTTTGCAGATACCTGTGAGGTTTTCAGGGTTTTTCTCCTCCTTACTCTCTTGTGCCAGGCGGAAAGCTCTCGTTTGACGATTTGTCTGGGGTTAAAGTTGATGAGTAGGGTTCCTCCTACGGTTCTGTTGTGGAGCATTGTTTCTTGGTAGAGGCGGTCGGTTTTGTCCTGCCCCATTCTGGTTCCCCTACTGAAATTATTGGTTCTCTTGGGAAATTTGTAGTTGCTCAGAAATCAACTCCTTCGTGCGTATAGTTAAGTTCAAACAATGTCGTGTAGACTGCACCATATTAAAGTGATGCTCAAATATATGGTGAAAGAAATTGTATCAATGCAAAGCGATTATATTCTGTAAAAAGAGAAGAAACGATTGTACTTGGCGAGTTTTGTGATAAATTTCAAGGGCTTGAAGTAATTTAGCTTCCGACTCGTTATCTGTAATGAATGAATTAAACGTAGACCCCAAAAAACTGTCATCCACATTCAATTCAAAGAAAGTCCAAAGAGGGGTAGAAACTCGATAGGTACACCCTCCAAAGAATCACCAGGACCGTTATGATCATTAGACTTAAGCCAATCTAGGGTTTTTTTTACGACCAATGTGGTAGAAGGAGCTATATCAGAAGCTAAATATGAATTGATAACAGATAACTCTCATAAAAGGTTATTTTTTACTCTTTCATAGGCATATGCGAATGCATGACTTAATGTTAACCCCAGTCTAGAATTATTCTCATTTGATTATCATAACAAGCATCGGAATATGACGCAGGATAGGAGAGTGTAGATCTAGTAGAGTGGAAAGTTACTAGACAGTTTGTGAGGTTTTAAGGGTCAGAGATGTGCGAGACTCATGCTTTAGCATATATGATAGTATTAGTGAAGATTTCCATAACCTTAGTGTATATCTTAACCTTGTTGGTTTTTTATTTGGATATTGCATGATTATTCTGTGGCAGGAAGAGATATTATTGTTGTTTTCTTAACTTGGAATTATTGTTTATGCATATTTACATTTTTAGTTTAAGTTTATTGCATCACCAGCCTTATTTGCAAGCAATTTCGTTTGCACGGTTCTAACTACCACTCTCTAAGGTTCGATATCTGGTCTCTAAGACTGTATTACTTGTCTATTGTGTATATTTGCACATAGTTCAGTAGGTACACTACAATATAACAAACAAGTTTTTGGCGCCGTTGCCGGGGAGTGCTAAGTTTGAATCTGAATGCTATTAAATTGCTGAGTATTATAGTATAATTTAACCTAAATGCTATTGGAAACTAAAAATTTTCTTTATGCAGGGGGTTAGTAGTTTATGAGTGGAAGGATTAAGAAGGAACTATTTCCATTTCATCCGTAGATTAAGCAAACTTTTAGGAGAAACAGAAGGAAACAGAAAACAAAGAGGATGGTTGAAGCCAATCCAGGGGGAGCAGGGCGTGAGAATGAGCATTCTAGAGATATAGTAAATCCTATTGATGATAGGAATCGAGTTATCAGACAATACATGGCACCTAGGTTTATTGAATTTGATCCAGGAGTTGTTAGGCCTGAAGTTTAGGCACAATATTTTGAGTTAAAACCTAAGATGCTTCAGATGTTGCAGCGTTTGAGGCAGTATGGTGGACAAGCTACATAGGATCCACATTTGCATCTGAGGTCCTTTCTGGAGATATGTGACAACTTTAAGTTGCAAGGGGTAACACGTGAAGTGTTAAGAATGAGACTATTTCCCTAATCTTTGAGGGACAGTGCTAAAACTTGGCTAATTAACTTACCACCAGGGTCTGTAACCACTTGGAATGAACTGGTAGATACTTTTCTTCTGAAGTATTTTCCTTCAACAAGGAATGCTCATTGTAGAAATACAATTATGGCTTTTAAGCATAAAGATGAGTCAGTAAGTGAAGCATGGGAAAGATATAAGGAGTTACTGAGGAGATGTCCAAATCATGGGATACATTACTGCATACAGATAGAAATCTTTTATAAATGGTTGAATGCAAATTCTAGAATGGTGATTGATGCAACTGCAGGTGGAGCCCTGTTGGACAAAACATACAACGAGGCTTGTGAGATCTTAGCTAAGGTGGCTGCCAATAACTATTTTTGGTCTAATTCAAGAGCAGCAACTATTTCTACACCAAAAGTGGTAGGGGTTTTGGAAATTGACCCCATGAAGGCTCTGATAGCACAAATGGAAGCTCTGGGAACAGTAGTGAAGAATATTGAGTAGAATACAAACCAAGTTATGGTATCAGTTGCACCTAATGAGGCTCTGAACTGTATTTACTGTGGAGATGGACACAGGTTTAAGGAGTGTCCATCCAATCTAGCTTTTATTTGTTATATGGGGAACATAAATCAGTATCATCAAGGAAACAATCCATACTCAAATACTTATAATCCAGGATGGAGGTATCATCCAAATTTTTCCAAGTCTGGACAAGGTAACAATAATGCTTTAGCACGTGAACAGCATAAAGTTGAGGGATCAAATCAGCAGAAATCAAATCAGCAGTGTATAGAGACACCTCCAGCAAAACCTGAGAAAACCATGGAGGAAATGATGAAAGAATTCATGACTAAGAATGAGGTGAGATTGAAGAGTCAGGATGCTCTGATACAGAGCCAAGCATCCTCATTGAGAAATTTGGAAGTACAAATGGGGCAATTGGCCAATGAATCCTGAAATAGGCCGCAAGAGAGCTTACCAAGAAACACAGAAAATCCTAGATGAGGAAATGAGCAGTGCAAGGTGGTGACGTTGAGAAGTGGAAAACAATTTGAGGAAAGAAGGGCATCTCAGCAGGAAGAGGAAATGGGATCTTCTAAAAAAGATGATCAATTGAAGTGAAGATACAAAGACAAGGAAAAACACCAATTAAAGAAGCTTATCCTACAGTGAATGAGGAACTGGTGATTAATGAGAAGCAAGTTGAGGTTCCTGAAGGGAATGCAATCAAAAGCAAAAGGAAATCTGAAGAAGATGAGTATAATCCACCTCAACCACCATTCTCTGTCAGATTCAAGAAATAGAAGGAGGAGGAACTGTTTAAGAAATTTTTGGACATGTTGAAAAAAATTCATATCAAAGTTCATTTGGTGGAAGCATTAGAGCAGATGCCTACTTATGTGAAGTTTTTTAAGGATATTTTAACTAAAAAGAAAAGACTGAAGGAATTTGAAACAACATCCTTGTTTGAAGAAGTCAGTGGACCTTTGAGGAGGTAAATTCCTCCAAAACTGAAGGACCCAGGGAGTTTTACTATCCCTTGTTCAATTGGAGGTAGGGATGTGGGAAGAGCCTTCTGTGATCTTGGAGCAAGTGTGAACTTGATGCCATTATCAGTTTTCAAGAAACTGAGCATAGGAGGAGCCAGACCTACAACAATTACATTACAACTAGTTGACAGATCAACTGTCCATCCAAAAGGAAAGATTGAAGATGTTTTGGTCAGGGTGGATAAGTTCATTTTCCCAATTGATTTCATCATTTAGGATTATGAAACAGACAAAGAAGTACCATTATCTTAGGCAGGCCTTTCTTAGCCACTGGGAGAACTCTGATTGATGTTGAAATAGGGGAACTGATCATAAGAGTACATGAAGAACAAGCTACTTTTAACCTGTATAACACTATGAAATTACCAGATGACTCAGAAAATAGTTTTGTTGTTGGCATATTGGAATCTGTAATTGAAGAATTTACTGCTAGCATTCAGACATGAGAGGATAAAAGAGATGAAATAGTAGAGGAAGATATTTTAGCATGGGCGGAGCATAACCAAAAGTTTAGGGGAGCTAGAGCTGCATTTGACTCACTGGACTTGATGAGTAGAGAGCAGAAAGAACCTAAGTGATAACTCTCTTAAAGAGTTATTATTTTGTGTTGAACTTAATTAATTATGTTTTAGAATAGTCTTGTTTTGTAGGATAATTAGCAAAATATAGGTTAATTGGTTAGTTTACTGAATTTAGGTTTATTATGTAGTCTTGTGTTAATTACGAGTTTTTGCGAATGAATTGTTTGAATAGTATCACAGGTTTTACTATGCTGGAGCATAACAAGAGCATGAAGGGTTGATACAATGTCACAGCATAGGAGCAGCATGACCAGAACTCTAGTGAGGAATATTCGGGACCACAGCAGACAGGATCTCAGCACTTTTCAGATCATGTCCCAAAAAGCAGGACAGGTGTCACCCAGGAGAACTGTCAGAGCTGGGAGGCAGATTGAGGAGCCACGTGTAAGGCTGGGATGAAGCTGAAAGGAGACAAGAATGATATTTTCATAAAAGAGAGGAGAGATAGAAAATACACAGAGAACACAATTGGCAATGGAGGATCAGCGTAGAAGTTTGAGCAAGAGAGAACTGGGAGTTCGTGAGAAGCCAAAGTGGATGTTGCCACAATTCTGAATAGTTTATCTTTATTTTGAAAATTTATTTAATATTTCTACGTAGTTGATGATCGGAAACATGAACTTGAATGTTATTTGCTTTTCATCTTTTGTCAGCATGTGCTAAACTTTTTAAGCTCTGGTTATTGACTGGTTTCTCTTCTTGAATATATGCTAAAGTTGTTCTCGTATTAAATCTGGTGTTTGATTTCGATTCTGGTTTGTTTGCTTACCTAAACACGACGGTGGCAGGTAGAAATTTCACCTAGTGAGACCGAGAGGAGATCTAGGATGAGGGAGTCATGGTCAATCTTGATCTCTAGTGTAGAAATACATGGAATCTAAGACTTGCAAGAACCCCTGTTCTGAAATAGCTTGTTTGAAGGTAAAATCTATCATAGACATATGAAGGTTAGCAAGAAAACATAGATCTAGCGCTATGTCAATAGTCTAGACAGAAAAGAGTGTGGTTGTAAGAACCATAGTCGATGCCTGAACAATGCTACAACATATAGGAGAGTAGATAATCAAAAGTCAATAACCCGAGTGCATTTTATCATTGATTTTAAAACCATAGCCTATTAGTTTATGATTATTTCATGGGAAGAAATTTTTTCAATTGTTCTAGCACTGCTCGGTTTCATTTTATACGCTTTCTTGTTATTCTAGTTTGGAGAAATCATAAAACCCCATTAATTTACAAGCAATAGAATGTGCACGACTCACTTTCACTCCTTTGGGTACGATATCTGGACTTAGATCTGTATTACTTGTTTAGACATACGTGCACTTGCATTTAATTATAATAGCTACTAGCACAACAACAAGTTTTTGGCGCCATTATCGGGGAGTGATTGATATTGAGTCTGAATGCTATTTTACTGTTTGAATTTGCATGCGCAGTTGGTTGACTGAAGTTATAGGAAACTAACCATTTTCTATAATTGTAGGGAACGCTAATGGTGTATGAGTGAGGAGACAATCATAGAAATATTTTTATTTGACCCAGAGATTGAGAGAACTTTTTGAAAGAACAGAAGAAAGCAAAGAGCTAGAAAGATGGCTGACAGAGTTCCTGAGCCAGAAGTTGAGTTGGAAAATCCAGTTGATGAAAGAGATAGGATAATCAGAACTTATACAACAACAAGGTTCTTGGAGTTTGATCCAGGGGTTGTGAGGCTGGAAGTTCAGGCACAACACTTTGAGTTGAAACATGTGATGTTTCAAATGCTGCAGAGTCTGGGGCAGTTCGGGGGACAGGTTATAGAAGATCCGCATTTGCATTTTAAGTCATTCTTAGAGATTTGTGATAACTTCAAGCTGCAAGGAGTTACACCCGAGGCCTTGAGAATGCGGTTGTTCTCTTTCTCTCTAAGGGATAATGCAAAAACCTGGCTCACTAATCTACCACCAGGATCTGTGACTACCTAGAACAAGCTAACTGGAACCTTTTTGCTGAAGTATTTCCCTCCGACAAGAAATGCAAGATGTAGGAATGCAATCATGGCGTTTAAACAGGAGGATGAATCTGTTAGTGAAGCATTGGAAAGATTCAAAGAACTGCTGAGAAGATGCCCAAACCATGGGATACCTTATTGTATTCAAATGGAGATTTTCTACAATGGGTTGAACGGTAATTCAAGAATAATGATAGATGCTACATCTGAAGCAGCACTATTGGACAAGACGTACAATGAAGCTTGTGAAATTTTGGACAAAGTGGCTGCTAATAATTATTTTTGGGCAAATTCAAGAGCAACAGCTATCTCCACTCCTAAGGTAGCAGGTATGCTGGAAGTTGATCCAATGAAAGCTTTGACTGCGCAAATGGAGGCTCTAGGAGCAACTATGAAGAGCATTGAGAAATATACCAGTCCAAGAAAAACAACTCCAATGTGTGTAGAAACCTCAGGGCCTTTGGATTGTATTTATTGTGGGGGAGCACACCAATTTGAGGAATGTCCATCAAATCCAGCGTCGATTTGTTATATGGGAAACAGAAATCATCATCACCAGATTAATAATCCATATTCAAACACTTACAACAGTGGATGGAGAAATCATCCAAACTTTTCTTGGTCTGGACAAGGGAATCAAATGCTGCAGCAAGGGAGCAGCATTATTACAAAGGAGGCTATAATCAACAACAAAGTCTAGAAGCTCCACCTCCGAAAAAAGAGAAAACAATGGAGGAAATGATGAAGGAATTGATGACTTAAAACGAAGTGCGGCTTAAAAATCAAGATGCTCTTATTCAGAGCCAAGCATCTTCTTTAAGGAGTCTGGAAGTGCAAATGGGGCAGTTAGCCTATGAACTGAGAAGCAGACCACCAGGGGCATTACCGAGTAACACTGAGAATCCAATGAATTGAAAGGAGCAATGTAAAGTTGTCACACTTCGAAGTGGGAACAGTTTGAAGAAAGAAGGGCTGAGAATTTGGAAGCAGGAGAAGGATCATCATCAGGGGCTGCAGTGACCAAAGAAAATTTGCAAAAAGATAAGTTGCTGGAGAAGGAAGACGTGTCCCCTGATTTGAGGGCAGAGGAAGATCCTGTGGAGAAACCTGCCGAAATGCCTGAAGGAGACATTTGTAAAGCTAAGAGGAAATCTGGTTTGGAGGAGTATGATTATGCACCACCACCACCATACCCAACTAGATTCAAGAAGCGGAAAGAAGAGGAACAGTTCAAGAAATTTCTGAAAATGCTGAAACAAATTCATATCAACGTACCATTGGTGGAAGCACCTGAGCAGATGCCAACTTACATGAAGTTTTTGAAGGACATCTTGTCAAAGAAAAAGAGGTTGAAGGAATTTGAAACAATATCATTGTTTGAGGAAGTAGGTGGACCTCTAAGGAGACAGATTCCAGCTAAGTTAAAGGACCCAGGGAGTTTCACTATTCCTTGTTCTATCAGAGGTCGAGATGTGGGTAGGGCTCTATGCAATTTTAGAGCAGGTGTAAATTTGATGCCATTATCAATTTTCCAAAAATTGGGAATTGGAGGGGCTAGACCTACCACCATTTCTCTTCAGTTAGCAGACAGATCCACCGTACATCCTGAAGGAAAGATTGAAGATGTGCTCGTGATGGTAGATAAGTTCATATTTCCTGCAGATTTTATTATTCTGGATTATGAAGCAGACAGGGAGGTGCCGATTATCATGGGAAGACCATTTCTGGCTACAGGAAGAACACTGATTGATGTAAAGAAAGGGGAGTCAATTATGAGGGTACAAGATGAACAAACTACTTTTAACTTGTTTAATGCCATGAAGGTTCATGATGATTCTGAAGAATGTTTTTCTGTGGAGGTACTGGAGTCAGCAATAAAAGAATATTTTGAGAAAAACCATTCTGGGAAGGAAGATGATGCTGAAGAATTACCAAGTGAAGCTGCAGCATGGGTAGAGCAAGGGCAAAAGTTTGGGGGAGTTCGGCAACCATTTGAGCCATTGGACCTGTTATCTAGAGAAATAAAGGAGTCCAAGTCTTCTATGGAAGAACCTCCAGAATTAACCCTAAAACCTCTGCCTGCCCACCTGAAGTATGCCTACTTGGGGGAATCAGATACATTACCTGTGATCATAGCAGCAAATTTGAAAGAAGAAAATGAGCAAAACCTGTTGGAACTGTTGAAAAGGCATAAGCGGCCAATAGGATGGACTAAATCTGACATCAAAGGGATAAGTTCTACAATCTGTATGCATAAAATTTTGATAGAGGAAGGGAGTAAGAATTCTATTCAGCCACAGAGGAGGCTAAATCCCAATATGAAAGAGGTAGTAAAGAAAGAAGTGATCAAATGGTTGGATGCAAGGATTATCTTTCCCATATCTGATAGTTCTTGGGTAAGCCCTGTGCAATGTGTTCCCAAGAAAGGAGGAGTTACAGTGGTTCAGAATGACAACAATGAGATGATCACTACCAGGACAGTAACTGGATGGAGAATTTGCATTGACTACAAGAAGCTGAATGATGCAACAAAGAAGGATCACTTTCCTTTACCATTCGTAGACCAGATGTTGGATAAGCTAGCTGGACAGGAGTTTTACTCCTTTTTGGATGGATATTCAGGGTATCATCAGATAGCAATAGCTCCAGAGCATCAAAGTTTGACCACATTTACTTGTCCCTATGGAACATTTGCCTTTCGGAGAATGCCTTTCGGATTGTGCAATGCTCCAGCAACATTTCAGCGCTATATGATTGCTATTTTCTCTGAAATGATAGATAATGGATTGGAAATCTTTATGGATGACTTCTCAGTATTTGGGGAGGATTTTGAAGCATGTTTGAAGAATTTGGATAAGGTCTTGAAACTGTGTGAAAAATCACAATTGGTGCTGAACTGGGAAAAGTGTTGTTTCATGGTGCAGCAGGGAGTAGTTTTGGGACACAAGATATCAAAAGCTGGGATGGAAGTAGATCCAGCTAAGATTGAAGTGATAGAGAAGATGGCTATACCAAACTCGGTCAAGGCAGTCAGAAGTTTCCTGGGACATGCGGGATTTTACTGAAGGTTTATAAGAGAATTCTCAAAAATTGCAAAGCCTTTATCTGAATTGCTTGAGAAAGATAGGAAATTTGAGTTCTCTCCACAATGTATGGAAGCATTCTTGAAGCTGAAGTTTGCACTAATCTCTGCACCAGTTATGCAACCACCACCATATTGGAATTCCCCATTTGAACTTATGTGTGATGCCAACAATTATGCTTTAGGAGTGGCTTTGGGGCAGAGAAAGGAGAAGAAATTCAGGGTGATCTACTATGAAAGTCGAACCCTCGATGGAGCTCAGAGAAACTATACAACCACAAAGAAAGAGTCGTTAGCTATGGTGTTTGCCTTTGACAAATTCAGAACATATCTGGTGGGGTCCAAGGTGATTGTTTATACAGACCACTCAGCAATCAAGTATCTAATGGCCAAGAAGGATGCCAAACCAAGGTTAATCAGGTGGATATTGCTACTACAAGAGTTTGACATGGAAATCAGAGACAAGAAGGGAACTGAAAACCAAGTAGCAGACCATCTTTCCAGATTGGAAAACCTCAATGGAGAAGAAGAGATTGAACAAGTAAATGATAAATTTCCAGATGAGCAGCTGATGAGATGTGAAGAGGAAGCCCCATGGTATGCCGACGTGGCCAATTATTTAGCCACTGGGAGGAAACCTTATGGAATCAAGGGGCAGCACTTGAAAAAGTTTCTTCATGACACAAAGTAGTACTACTGGGATGATCCAATGTTGTACAGACAAGGATCAAATCAAATTTTTAGGAGATGTGTACCAGAGAAGATATGCAGGAAATTCTGGCAGACTGCCATGCTGCAGCATACGGAGGGCATTATGGTGGACAGAGAACAACTGCAAAAGTTCTCCAGTCAGGTTTCTTCTGGTCTACCATCTTTAAAGATTCATTTTCATTTGTGAAGAATTGTGATAGATGTCAAAGGGTTGGAAACTTGCCTGCTAGAAACGCAATGCCACTGAATAATATAATCGAGGTAGATTTGTTTGATGTGTGGGGAATGGATTTTATGGGTCCCTTTCCAATGTCTTTTGGGAATGAATATATTTTACTGGCAGTGGATTATGTGTCTAGGTGGGTTGAAGCATGTGCTTGTGCCCGCAATTATTCAGCTACAGTAATGAAGTTCCTCCACAAAAACATTTTCTCCAGATTTGGCACACCAAGAGCTTTAATCAGTGATGAAGGCACTCACTTCATCAATAAAAGTCTATCTGCAATGTTGGCTAAGTACAATGTTACCCACAGAGTTTCCACAGCTTATCATCCGCAGACTAATGGGTTAGCAGAGCTGTCAAACAGGGAAGTGAAGAGTGTCCTTGAAAAGGTGGTGAATGTCACTAGGAAGGATTGGTCTAAACATCTAGACGATTCACTCTGGGCCTGCAAGACTGCATATAAAACTCCTTTGGGAATGTCACCTTATAGGTTGGTCTTTGGGAAGGCTTGTCACTTACCTTTGGAGTTAAAACATAAAGCATACTGGGCAACCAGGAAGTTGAATTTGGATCCAAAGTGCAGTGGTGCAAATAGGATGTTGCAGTTGAATGAGCTTGATGAACTAAGGTTGCAGTCATATGAAAATGCCAAGCTATACAAGGAAAAGGTTAAGAAGTGGCATGACAGCAAGATTTCTGAGAGGAAACTTGAAGAAGGACAGGAAGTTTTATTGTTCAACTCCAGGTTGAAGCTATTTCCAGGGAAACTGAAATCTCGGTGGTCAGGACCCTTTATAGTGGTCAAGGTATATCCACATGGAGTAGTGGATTTGAAGAATGAGGAGACTGGAGAAACATTCAAAGTGAATGGCGCTAGGGTGAAGCACTATCATGGAGGAAGCATAAACAGGGAGAAGGCTTCCATTCCCATTGAAGAGCCTTAAGCATCGGAGCCCCTGAACCAATGGAAAGAATTTCTTGAAAACACAATTGAACCGGTTCAGGGAGTAGTATCTTTAATTTATTGCATATTATTTTTGCCTTATTTATAGTTTAGTAGTATTTATCTCTGGTTGCTACAACATGTAAATAGCATGATTTCAATATTATAGGTAGATGAACTTTATGCATTAGAGTAAATGTAGAGTTAATTTTATATGTCTTAGAATATCTTATAGTTTTTATTATAATAGATTATAGAAAATCTGGGAAAAAAATTGTAACTAGTAAGTAATTAACTACAGAAATTTTGCAGGAAAGGTGGACACATGGAAGGTAAGTAACCGTTGAAGAACTACCGCTGACATCATCAGAGGCAGACTCACCTTTTTGGCAGGTTTTTGTAGCAGTTAATTTTTGAATTTTTTTTAATGTGTCGTTTCAAAAGAAGTCAAAATGGTTTCTACTATTTGTATATATAATTTTGTTATGATATTTCTGCAAACCAAAAAGAAATCTCACCATTTCGGGTATTTGAAAGAAGAAAAAGAAAAGCAGAGAAAGAATGGCTGAAGAGTAGTGAGATTAAATAGCCAATCCAACGAAACATCAGAGATGAAAACCAAGAACCCTGCGAAAAGGAAGCATGGATCTGTGGAAGAAAGTTCAACCCCAAGTTCTGAGAAAAAAAGGGAAAGCGCTAGAAAAACCAGTGTGAAGGTCTGGCCGAACTGCTCTAGCAACTATGGCTAGTAGGAACGCTAAACTCCCGCAGACAAGTGCGGACAATCCAATGGAAGTACCAGAAGAGGAGACACCCATTGTGAAGAAGGGAGTGCAATCTGTGAAATCGAAGAAGGCAAAGGCAGACCCGTTGCAAAACTTGGTAGATGCTGCTGAGAAGCTCCGAGTGACTGAAGGAGAAAAAGAAAAATCAGCAGGAAGCAAGAAGGCTACTCCAACATCTTTAAGCACGAAGAAGAAAGAGTCAAGTTCAGCCAAGAAAGAGCAGAAGAAGCCTGTCTCTAAAGCCCAATCCAAGAAAGCAGTTACCCCAGCAAAAGAATCCAGGCAAAAGAAGGTTGAGGATAAGAAACAATCTAAAGAAGAAACTTCTGAGAATGAAGAAAGTGATGATGTGGAATCGGAAGAAGAAGCAAGTCAAGAGAGTGAGGAAGCAAAGACAGAATCTGAGGGTGAACAGAATTCAGAAGGCGAAAGTGATGCTGCAGCATCAGAAGAGCAAGCATCAGACGAGAAGGAATTGGAAGAAGAGTCGGAAAAGTTAGAAGTCGAGGAGGAAGAACCTGATGAAGAAGAAGACAACTCGGAGGAGGAAGAGGAAGAACCACAACAGAAATCAAAGAAAGTCAACAAGAGAAAAAGGGAGGAGGAAGTTCCAGCAAGCGAGCAAGAACCAATCCCAAGAAATCCCAAGACAGGGAGGAAACTGAAAGTTTTTGCGGTGAAAGAAGGAGAGACATCTGGCAAGTCTTAGAAAAGGGAAAAATCGAGTCAGAAAGAGCAAGTCAAGAAAGGCAAGAAGAAAGTAGAAGAAGAGAAGGCCCTGACTCCAGATGAAATTGACAACCTCCCCAAGTTCTCATCCAAGCTACACAAGGTAAGGATGAAGTTTGTTATGGAAAGGCAGCTGCTGATCGAAAGAGGCTTCAAGAACTTGAAGGTGTTACCTGCAGATTTGGTGAGGCAGATTGAGCAGCAGGGTTGGGAAAGCTTTGTGCTTCCACTGCCTTTTCCCATCATTGCATTAGTCAAGGAATTCTATGCAAATTGTGAACAACCCTCCACTGAGAAGCCTGAGATAGTCGTTGTTGTTCGAGGAAAGGAAGTGAGGCTGAATGCTGAAGCAATTCATGAGGTCTTTGGAACTCATGCACCAGATCCAAATGAGTTTATGGAGATCTGATTTGTGCCCACAAAGAAGCAGTTTGATGAAGCCCTGAAGGTGGTGGGGACTCCCTGGAGCAAAATGGAACGATGAAGCAAAGGATAACAAATATGTGCTCTCCAAGTTCCTGCATTCTGAGGCAAATTTGTGGCTGTAGTTTTTGAAAAATAGGATTAGCCCGACCACTCATAACACCAACATTGGTCAGGACCGCATCCTTATGATTGCTATCATTCTGAAGGGCGAGCCAATCAGCTACGCACCTTTCCTGGTTGATGTTGTTGGCTACTCTGCCTCAAAGGAACGAGGACCGCTCTTCTGCCCCTCCTTGATATCTGAGCTTTGCAAGAAAGTTGGAGTTCCATTTCACGACGAAGAGCCGCGCAAAACCATGAGGACTTATTTCAATGTTGAATATCTGCGCCAGAGGCATGAGAGCTCCCAGAAGAAAGAAGGAGTGGAACCTTTATCAGCTAACCAAACCTCTGTGCAGATTTTGCAGGGTAGGCTGGATGATATCTCTGAACAAAGCACTCAGCTTCTGAAAGAGTTTGAGGACCTCCATACCGTGATGATGGAGATGCAATTTCAAACCTGAAGAGTTGGTGAAGGAGGTGAGGAGCAAGAAAGCTGAAAAAGGGACGTCTGCTGCTGGAAAGAAGAAGAAGCCCACTTGAGGGTTGTGGTCAATTCTAAACTTTACCTTTTGAAAAAAAACTTTGTTTTTAATTTGTTGCTTGTGTGGGTATTTTGGGTGAATGTGTGAACCAGTAGCATTAGTTTGTTTGGTTTTATTTGATGCTTATGTTTTTGAATGGTTGTTTAGTATGTTTTAGTTGGTGGTGTAAGAAAGTTTATAGAAGTATTGATAGTAGGTCTATTATCTTGTCTCGTGCTTGATGATGTGGGTGTGTGAGTAATCTCTTTCTCTTGAAATTTCATGAACGATAATTGAGTGATTGAGAGTCAGCCCCCAAGATTTTCAAGTTTAATATTAGGATGATAGGCTAGCTTGAAGAACAAAGTTTGGGGTTGTTTTGTTTTTGAAAACCTGAGATGCTACATGCTTTAGTTTAAATGGTACTTAGAAAAAGAACATGTGAGATGCCACCTGCCAGAAAAATGTTAGGCCATTTGAAACGAAATCTGAATGAGTATTACATAAGGAAATGATTTAGGCAGTTTCTTCATCTTTGTGCTTGCAGAAGTTCTTTTCATCTTACATCATTTACCTTTGCACCTTGATTTGAGCCTTGAGCCTTTTTGTTGATTTTGACCATAAAAGATGTGAGCTATTTACCCATACACTTGCCCCGATTTGAGAGGCAGGCTTGCTTAAGTTCTTCCACTTAGAGGTTAGAAGAATAATAGAAGGATAGAGCTGCAATAGATTGAATATGTAGAAGCCTGAGAGCTTGTTTGTGAATAAACTATGTTGCAGCCTGTAAGTAGCATGTTTGTATATAAAAAATGAAAAATAAAAAAGAGAAGAGAAGAGAAAAGAAGAAAAAAATAAAAAAATAAAAATTAGATGGGACAAATAATCATCTAGAAAAAGAGTTTATGAGTCTGAAAACATTTGTAGCTTTTCCTATGCAATCTCAAGAATAAATTCTAAGTGAAAGACTAATAGCATGCCTCTCAAATACGTTGGTCACTTTGTCCATAATGTTCATACCCTAGAAACAGCCTTACATTAGAAGCTCATGAAGACCTTTTGATCTTAATGTAATACAACTTCTATTAGTGGAGAATGTGCTTAAGTTTGAAGGTAGTCAAAAACAGTGGCATCAATGATCATGAGAGCTGAAATGGAAGTTAAGTTTAAACTTGAAACATTTATTAGCTATCTTGCTGAAAAGTTTTGCAGCTTTGATTGTCAAGCTAGCTTAGATTGCTTCGATTAAACTTATTAAATTGTGGTGGCTGAAGCTTGATTACTTAGGAGTCGTGAATGAAATTTTTTCTTCTTTATTTCTTTGGTGTGAACTTAAAGCTTCGAGAAAAGAGTATGTAAATTAAGTTCCTTTTGTTTTGTTTTTGTTTGAGTCTTTGTTGCTTGGGGACAAGCAACATCTTAAGTTTGGGGGTGTGATAACTCTCTTAAAGAGTCATTATTTTGTGTCGAACTTAATTAATTATGTCTTAGAATAGTCTTGTTTTATAGGATAATTAGCAAAATATAGGTTAATTGGTTAGTTTATTGAATTTAGGTTTATTATGTAGTCTTGTGTTAATTACGAGTTTTTGCGAATGAATTGTTTGAATAGTATCACAGGTTTTACTATGTTGGATCATAACAAGAGCATGAAGGGTTGATACGATGTCACAGCATAGGAGCAGCATGACCAGAACTCTAGTGAGGAATATTCGGGACCACAGCAGACAGGATCTCAGTACTTTTCAGATCATGTCCCAAAAAGCAGGATAGGCGTCACCCAGGAGAACTGTCAGAGCTGGGAGGCAGATTGAGGAGCCATGTGTAAGGCTGGGATGAAGCTGAAAGGAGACAAGAGTGATATTTTCATAAAAGAGAGGAGAGATAGAAAATACACAGAGAACACAATTGGCAAGGGAGGATTAGCGTGGAAATTTGAGCAAGAGAGAACTGGGAGATCGTGAGAAGCCAAAGTGGATGTTGCCACAATCCTGAATAGTTATCTTTATTTTGCAAATTTATTTAATATTTCTACATAGTTGATGATCGGAAACATGAACTTGAATGTTATTTTCTTTTCATCTTTTGTAAGCATGAGCTGAACTTTTTAAGCTCGGGTTATTGATTGGTTTCTCTTCTTGAATATATGCTAAAGTTGTTCTCGTATTAAATCTTGTGTTTGATTTCGATTTTGGTTTGTTTGTTTAACTAAACACGACGGTGGCAGGTAGAAATTTCACATAGTGAGACCGAGAGGAGATCTAGGATGAGGGAGTCGTGGTCAATCTTGATCTCTAGTGTAGAAATACATGGAATCTAAGACTTGCAAGAACCCCTGTTCTAAAATAGCTTGTTTGAAGGCAAAATCTATCATAGACATATGAAGGTTAGCAAGAAAACATAGATCTAGCGCTATGACAATACTCTAGACAGAAAAGAGTGTGGTTGCAAGAACCATAGTTGATACTTGAACAATGCTGCAGCATATAGGAGAGTAGATAATCAAAAGTCAATAACCCGAGTGCATTTTATCATTGATTTTAAAACCATAGCCTATTAGTTTATGATTATTTTGTGGGAAGAAAATTTATTAATTGTTCTAGCACTGCTCGGTTTCATTTTATATGCTTTCTTGTTATTCTAGTTTGGAGAAATCACAAAACCCCATTAATTTACAAGCAATAGAATGTGCACGATTCACTTTCACTCCCTTGGGTACGATATCTGGACTTAGATCTGTATTACTTGTTTAGACATACGTGCACTTGTGTATAATTATAATAGCTACTAGCACAACAACACTAAGTCAACACTAGAGGAACCCCCAGAACTGGTGCTTAAACCTTTACCAGCTCACTTGAAATATGTGTATCTGGGAGAAGCTGAAACTCTACCTGTTATCATTGCCTCTAACCTGAAAGAAGAAGATGAGCAGAGATTGCTGGAAATGCTTAACAAACATAAGCAGACAATAGGGTGGACAATTTCACATATAAAAGAGTACAGTCTTACTGTGTGTATGCGCAAGATACTTTTAGAAGATGGGATTAAGAATTTAGTACAGCCATAGTGGAGGTTAAATCCCATCATGAAGGAGGTTGTGAAAAAAGAAATAATCAAGTGGCTGGATGCAGGAATTATTTTCCCAGTCTCAGACAGTTCATGGGTTAGTCCAGTTCAGTGTGTTTCTAAAAATGGGGGAGTTACTGTGATCCAAAATAAGAAACAGGAAATGATAACCACAAGGACAGTTACTGGCTGGAGAATCTGCATAGATTATAGGAAGCTAATGATGCCACCAGGAAGGATCACTTCCCATTACCTTTTGTGGATCAAATGTTAGACAGCTTAGCAGGGCAGGAATACTATTGTTTCCTGGATGGGTATTCTGGGTATCATGAGATAGCAATAGCCCCAGAGCATCAGAGTTTGACCACCTTCACATGGGACATTTGCATTTAAGAGAATGTCATTTGGACTCTGCAATGCTCCAACAACTTTTCATGCTGTATGATTGCTGTTTTCTCAGAGATGATAGAGAATGGGCTTGCAATCTTTATAGACGATTTCTCAGTGTTTCGGGTGGATTCAAGTGCTTGTTTTAGAAACCTGGAGAAAGTGCTATAACTTTGTGAAAAATCCCAGCTAGTTCTCAACTGGGAGAAATGCTGTTTTATGGTCCCACAAGGGGTAGTTTTGGGGCATAAGGTTTCAAGAAAGTGTATTGAAGTGGACCCTGCCAAGATAGAAGTAATTGATAAAATGCATATCCCAAGTTTAGCGAAAGTAGTCAGAAGCTTTCTAGGACATGTTGGTTTGTACCAAAGGTTCATAAAGGACTTTCCAAAAATAGCCAAGCCATTATCAGAGCTGTTAGAGTAAAAAAGGAAATTTGATTTCAGTAATGACTGCATGAAGGTCTTTACAAAGTTGAAAACAACATTAGTGACAGCCACTATGATGTAACCACTTGACTGGAGTGAACCTTTTAAATTAATGTGTAATGCAAGAAACTTTTCTGTGGGAGCAGTCTTAGGGCAAATAAAGGACAAGATATTCAGATCCATTTATTATGCTAGTAAAACAAAGGATGGAGCTCAAAGGGACTACACTACTATAGAAAAGGAATTGTTGGTTGTAGTATTTGCTTTTGATAGATTCAAATCGTATTTGGTAGGAGCCAAGGTCACATTGTTCACAAATCATTCTGCAATTAAAGTATCTAATGGCCAACAAAGATGCCAAACCAAGACTGATCAGAAGGATACTCCTATTGCAAGAGTTCGACATGGAAATTAAAAACAAGAAAGGGACAGAAAATTAGGTTGCAGACCATCTGTCAAGATTATATGATACAGTTCAAATGAATGATAATTTCCCAGATGAACAACTGATGGCATGCAGTGAAGAAGCACCATGGTTTGTAGACTTTGCAAATTATCTAGCCACTGGAAGGAAGCCATATGGGTTGCATTGGCAGCAGTTGAAGAGGTTTTTGCATGATGCAAAATTTTATTACTAGGATGACCTAACTCTGTATAGGCTAGGCCCCGATCAAATTCTTAGGAGGTGTGTACCAGAGTTTAAAATTTCATCTATCCTAAGTGAATGCCATGTTTCAGCATACGGAGGGCATTTCAGTGGGCGGAGAACATCAGCTAAACTTCTCAAATCTGGGTTTTATTGGCCAGGAATATTTAAAGATGCTTATGAGTTTGTTAAGAACTATGACAGATGCCAAAGAGTGGGAGATTTACCTGCCAAGAATGCCATGCCTCTAAACAACATTGTTGAAGTGGAGCTATTTGATATGTGGGGAATGGACTTTATGGGACCGTTCGCATCATCCTTTGGGAATGAGTACATTTTGTTGGCCATAGATTATTTGTCTAGGTGGGTAGAAGCCAATGCATGTGTGCATAATGATGCTGCTACTATGATGAAGTTCCTGCACAAGAATATTTTCACAAGATTTGGCACCTTAAGGGTAATAATCAGTGATGAAGGTACCCATTTCATCGACGAAAGCTTATCTGCCATGCTTTATAAATGAAACATTAATCACAAGGTTTCAACTACATACCAACCAATGGGTTGGCTGAGCTCTCTAATAGAGAGGTGAAGAGTGTCTTAGAGAAGGTAGTGAAAACTACCAGAAAAGATTGGTCAAAACACTTGGATGACTCTTTGTGGGCTTACAGGATAACCTACAAAACACCTTTGGGGATGTCTCCATATAGGCTGGTCTTTGGGAAAGCCTGCTAGTTACCTCTGAAATTAGAACACAAAGCTTACTGGGCAACTAGAAAGTTAAATTTTGATCCTTTAGCAAGTGGGACAAAATGGCTTTTGCAGTTGAATGAGCTTGAGGAGTTTAGGCTTCAGAGTTATGAGAATGCAAAGCTATACAAGGAAAAGGTGAAGAGATGGCATGACATCAAGATTGCAAACAGAACTTTGGAAGAAGGGCAAGAAGTACTGCTATTCAATACCAGGTTGAGACTGTTTCCTGATAAGCTTAAATCCAGGTGGTCTGGACTATTCACAGATGTGAAAGTATATCCTCATGGAGCTGTAGAACTGAAGAATGAAAGCACGGGGAACATATTCAAGGTTAATGGTAAGAGGGTGAAGCAATATTATGGTGGGAGCATTGAAAGAGGGAAGGCTTCCACCTGAGTTCAAGAACCACGATGGAGAGGTAACCTGAGTCATCATGAGGATTAGAGGAAGCATGTGATGATGACTTAGGCATTTATTTTTTATTGTTCAATTTTACATTCATGTCTATGAAATTCATGTTTAACTTGTTCCTTTAAGTAGAATTGATGCTACAGCCTGTGAGTAGCATGTACATAGTGTGAGTTAGGTTTAAAATCTCAGTGTTAGTTAAAATTTTAATTTCTCGCACACTTATTTTATTTATTATTTCAATATTGTTTTATTTTAGTATTAGGAAAGGAAATTGTTTGGTATTACAGTGGTTAAAGGGCAAAATTGCAGCAAGGGGAGACGTGGCCTCAAAACTAGCTGTTAAAGAGAGAGAAGATGACATAAGCGAGGGTAAATCACCTTTTTGGCAAGCAATTTACGGCCCGTTTCCTTTTGAAAATTAAAAATCATGTCCTTTCGAAGGTAAGTTGAAAGGTTGCCTTGTTTCTCGTGTCTGTTAAGCTTAATTTAGTTTTTATTTATTCTTTGTTGATCGAGAAGAGAGAACCCATATTCTTTCTACTCTAAACATTCTTGCAAAGATCGAGTGAACGAATCTGTTTTTAAATAGAAGAGTTTGTTGTCAAACTGGTAAGTTTTCTTCTCTCCTTTCCAAGTGTTCTCTCTCTTCTTTTCAAGTTGTATTCTAAAAAATATGGAAGCATGCAAGATGTTGGGTAATTTTCGAAGAGATTTTGTTGAAATTTTTTAAGTGTTTGTGCATGTCTTCATGAAATTTTTGATGCATATAGTTGAATCCTGGTGAATGTATGTTCTAGGATGAAAATTTTCTTGAGTATTTGAGATCTATGCTTGTATTATGCCGTAGTTCTGACATGTTGGCCTGACATCTTTTGTAAATTGAAGTTAAGAAATGCCCCTCTCTCTGAAAATTTTTGCGATTTTATTTTTTGAATAGTCTCTGTGAAGTTCAAAGTTTGGGGGAGTAGTTTCTTGCTGCTAGTTACTGGGTTGAAGGAAAATTTCTGAAGAGTTCGTTTGCCTGAGTAATTTGTTAAGTTGTTTTTGTAGAAATTAAGTTTTTCCCTTCTGTGTTTGATTTATGAGATTTCTGCAGAACCAAACATGCAAACTAAACATATTGGAAAGAAAAGGTCGAGAATGGAAATTGAAACACCAGAACCTAGCCCCGAGAAGGTCAACACAGTTACACCCAAAACAAGGGGCAAGGCAACATCAGCCCTACTAGACCTCCTCAACTGCAGTAGTCTTCATGGCTCAGAAACCAGCAAAACTACCCAAAACGAGTGCAGAAAATCAAGTGATAATCCCAAATGCACCTTCAAAGAAGTCTAGGGTTGAGAAATCCAAACCGAAGTAGGGTAGGCTTATGGATTTGGTTGAGGCAGCCACTTCAAAGGTTGATGCAGAATTCAAAGGGGATTCCAGTGCGAGTACAAGGAAATCCACCATTGATGATTCAGAAGCAATTGCTGAGGCAAGCCCGTCTGAAGATAACCAAGTTGAAGAACATGAAGGAGGAAGAGCAACCACAAGGTGAACCAGAGAAAGAAGAGGACACGGAGCAAGGAGAATATGAAGAAAAGCAGGAGTCTGATACTGTTGAGGAGGACAATACAAAGCAAGATGAAGGGGCACAAAGAGAGATGGAAACTGAAGTTCAAACAGGGGGTCAGAAAGAAGATCAGGGTGAGAAAAATGCTAAAGCATCTGAGGTGCAAGAATTTGAAATTCTTGGAAATAAGAGTGCAGAAAAAAAACATACCCAAAGAAAGAATAAGACCAAACAAACCAAGAAAAGGAAGAGGACGGAATTAGAAAAGCAAATGGAGCAGGAAGAAATACCGAGGAACCCAAAAATGGAAAAAGGAAGAAGATTGTGGCAGTCAAGGAGACAGGTGAGAGTTCGAAGAAGGAAGCTGATAAAGCAAAGAGAAAGGAGATCGAGCAAGGGAAAACAAAAGTTTTGGAACCAGGGCAACTTACTTCTGAGGAGATAGAGAACTTGCCAAAGTTTTTCTCAGCCCAACATAATGAAAGAATGCAAGAAATAGCTAACAGGAAGTTTCTGCTTGAGAGAGGGTTTCGTGATCTAAAGGCATTACATGAGGATTTGGTGCAGAGGATTGAAAATCAGGGTTGGGAGTCATTTGCAGGGGTGCAGTCGGCCCCGATCATTGCCTTGGTGAAAGAATTTTATGCCAACTGTGAACAGCCCACCAACAAGGATTATGAACTGAAAGTTGTGGTCCGACGAAAGAATGTGCTGCTAAACCCCAAGACTGTGCATGAGGTTTATGGAACTCATCCCCCGAAGCCTGATGAGTTTATGGAATTACTTACTTCTGCAACCAAATAATAGTTGGATGAAGCTCTACACATTGTGGGAGTGCAGGGAGCGCATTGCGTCGATGAAACCAAAGACAATCTCTCTGTCTTTTCTAGTTTCTTAACCACTAAAGCTAATCTGTGGTTGCCTTTTTCTTAGAAACAGGATCAGCACAACTACGCACAACACAGTGGTGGGCCAAGACCGTATCCTGATGGCAGCAATAATCATAAAAGGAGACCTAATTGACATCGCACCGTTTATCATTGAGTTAATTACTTTTCAGGCATCCAAGAAGACTGGACCACTCTTTTGTCCGTCTTTGATTTTAGAGCTTTGCAAGAAGGCAGGAGTCCCTTTTCATGCTGACGAGCCAAGGCAAATGGCCAAGGGATACTTCGACATCCAATACTTGAACAAGAGACATGCTGCAGTGTTCGTGTGTGAAACACACTAGTGCAAGTGCATACTATCACAAGTAGTATAAAACGGAGTATTCTCCGAGTATCGATCCACATGGAAGGGTTAAAGGTGCACAAACACTCAACTCAATTTAATTGATGAGGAAAAATAAGTTGGTTTGTTTAATTAATCTACGCATGAATTAATAAGGAAATGATAATAAACATAAACACAGGGGATGGTAGAAATAGGGGAAAAATGAGAAAACCGGATTTGACAAATTCTTTTAATCGATGAGAAAACAACTTAGGCTATGAAATCACTTGCTACAAACAGATATGCTACAGCAACTGCAACAGCACAGAGTAGTTGATGCCAAATTGTTATTCCCAACTAGATTTTCCAAAATAATTGAGATTGTCTTCCTTAATTTAAATTAACATATTCCTATGCCCAATTTTAAGTTAAGTTCAGCACCATTCACAACTCTCTTAGGCATTTAGACAAACACAATACCTACATATTCCTATGTAACATATTGTGTAGCAATTGACGTTTCTACTCATAATCCTAGCTTTCCCAAACCAAGACTAAGCATTAATCACAAACACAAGCTCCCACAAGGATTGTAATTAAAAGATTTAAACCTTCAAAAGCTCAACTCCATGCTATTAACAATAGTATCGCACAATAAAATCAAAACATGCAAGTTTCATCCATAGCACAAGCTATACGTGTTTAGCTCATATTTACAAAGGAAAGAGCTGGATTCATTTCTTGGAGTTCAAAATTCATAACTAAAAACAATGATCAACACAAAGAAAGCTGAAGGTAAGAATTCCCCCTTCGATCAGCTCTAGCAAGGAACGATTCCTCGTTGCCCAACTAGTTCCACGTCGGTTGAGCTAAGATAGCTTGATGTTCTTCCCTTCCAGACCTTCTTTTGAGCTGAAACCTTCCTCCTTCCTTCGATTTCTTTTTCTCCCGGCTGATTCTCCTCAGCCCCAAGGTGTACGTCGATGATTTCCAAGTGAGGCCCCCTTCGATCGGCTCTCCAATTTGGCTTTTTATACCCCTCCCCATTTCTAGGTTTCCCCTTTTGGCAACATTCCCAAATTGTCCTTGGAGAAAATGGATGAATTTCAGCTATTTTCGCAAGTCCAGATCAGCAAAAATAGATTTTTCCACGTCATCCCGCACTTTGACTAAAGTTGACTGGGAGTTATCTCAGCTCGGCATGCTACAGCATCTGTTTCCTTTTGCTCCAGCACAGGCTTCAAAACATGGTAATTTCCTGCACGGCATTTTCACTCCAAATCCTCCAAAAACATCATTATTTACTCTAAAACACGAAATAAACATAGAAGGACTCGAACAACTAAATACAAGACCAAAACAACATTTATTTGGTTAAACATAGACGAAAGACTCTCTAAAACGAACTAAAATCAAGAGAATATAACTCTTTTTTCAAGAGTTATCATGCAACTCAGAAGCGAACGCATGTAGGAAAGCCTACTAAAGTAGAATTAACACTGGAAAATTTGCAGGAAGAGCTGCTGGACAAAAGGAACAAACAGGCTAAGCTCCTGCGCGGGTTCAAGCTGATGCACAAAGTGATGTTGTTGGTCAAGGCTAAAAATAAAAGGTTGCTGAAGAATAGAGGTCAATCCAAGAAGGCAAGGGGAGATGATGGGAAGTCAACATGAAGAACTGGGCCTTTTTTTAACTTTAACTCTGCTATAAAACAATGTATTTATTTGGTTATGTACTTTGTTTATCTGCTTTTTTGTGTGTGGGATTTAGTATTGGACTTTTGTTTTTGTTACTTCATGCGAGTGTCATGTTAAAGCATGAAGTCTGTCAAGTCTTCTAATAATAATGTTCTATCAGTCTAGTTATTTCTATTTTGGCCCGATGATATCTTTCCTTTTTCTTTTCTCCCTCCTGCTTGGTAGGTGATAATTAAATAAATTAAGAGTCAATTCCCTTTTGGTTTTTAAGTTTAGCCTTATACATTTGAATCGAGTTTGCAATGCAAAGTTCTTGATTTGACTTTCTTTGAAAAACTTGATATGCTGGATGTATGCTCAAGCTTAGCTGGTATTAAATTTTTAAGATAGGATGTGAGATGTCAGCTACCTTGAAATTTAGGCTTGTTTGAGGCGAAATTTAGAATAAGTGCTACACTTAGAAATGATTAAGGTCATCTCTTGATCTTTGTGCCTTCATATTTTCTTTTGATTCATGAATATTAATCTTTGCACCTATATTTTGAGCTTGAGCCTTTTCTTGTGTATACCTTTCACATGTTAGCCATTTATCCATGCATGTCCTATCTCTAGAGGCTAAGTCTAGTTCTTTTCTTCATTAAAAATTGAGGACAATGTTTGTTTCAAAGTTTGGGGGGTTAACACTCCTACCGAAGTGTTTTAGTATCCTTTATTAGTAGAATTGTTAGAATTACTGCTTGAATTTGGTACGAAATAAGAAAAAAAAAAGAGAAAAAGAGAGAGAGTAGCTATTAAATATGCTTCCTCTTAGTTTGATGATTTTGAAAACTGTGTTTGTGTTGTAAGAATTTTATTAATAGCTTGATATTTAGAATAAGTCCTCCGTTTTGAATAAGAATGATGATGCCTCTAGAGTTAAGTCACTTTTATCCAAAATCATCCAACCTTTTACCATGACCTAACATTAGAAGATTTTAAAGTCCTTTTGATCTAAGTGGAGTATGAATTCCATTAGTGGAGAGCAAGTTCGAGATGGATAGGTAGATGAAAAACAATGGCATTGATTGTTAAGGTTAAGCTTGAAAATATACCAGCTATCTAGAAAATTTTGTTTGTTTTGGAACATTGATTGTCAAACTTGATTGGTGTATTTTGTTAACCTTGTGAAACTGTGGGAACTGAAGCTTGATTGACTTAAGAATTGCTTGTTATGTTTTCTTTTGAACTTTTGTCGAGGGCTCTTATTGAGACGGAAATTAATTACATTGACAAAGCATTTCTTTTTTGCTTTGTGTTTGAGTCTTAGTTTGGGGGGGGGGGGTGATAACTCTCATAAAGAGTTATCATTTACTCTTTTCTAGCTTATTTTATAAGTTGTTTTCAATAAGAGTTGTCCTCATTTTAGGTCCTTTATGGTCTTATTCGTATCTTTGTAGCATTTGCACTTTATTTTGCCCATTTAAGTTTTTGTAAGGAATTTGACCAGGTTCGGAATGCTAAAGCTTCTTAGTCGCATACCAGCATGGAAGTCGCAAAAGAAGTGAAATGAAGAAAATGCTTTCCGGGACCACATAGAGATAAAGACCAAGTAATTTTTGGATCTTGTCTCTTGGAAGGGACAGGTGTCGAATAGCAAGCTAGAGTGCTATTAGAAGGATGAAAAGGTGCCGACACGTGGAAGAATCTAAGCCCATGAGAGGTGATCGACGGAGGAAGTAAAAGAAGAAGAAGATGAAAAATATCAAAGGACAATTTCAAGAACACACGAACAGAGAACAAGGAGTGCGTGCAGTGGAAGCAATGATTCCAGCCATTCGTGGATCATCACCCGATAGTTTTATATTTTCATTTTGAGTTTTTGTAGTTAAGATTGCAAGATGGTGAATGATCTAGAGCTTTATTTTGTTTTCTATTTGAACATGAGCTAAACCACGCAGCACTAGGGTTGTGGAGTCTTTATTAAATCTTGAATATATTTTAAAGTTGTGTTTCGCTTGAATCTGAGTTTGTTTATGGTTTTGGACTGTTTGATCTTCTGAGCACGGAAATGAGTAGAGATCTATCACCTATTGAGACCGGAAGGAGATATAGGCCGAGGAATTCATAAGTGATCATGTCTCTTTCATAAGCATATGCGAAGGTATGACTTACTGTTAACCCCAGTCTAGAATTATTCTCATTTAATTATCATAACAAGCATATGAATATGATGCATGATAGGAGAGTGAAGATCTAATAGAGTGGAAACTTGCTAGGCACTTTGTGAGGTTTTAAGGCTCAGAGAAATGCGAGACTTATGCTTTAGCATATATGATAGTATTAGTAAAGATTTCCATAACCTGAGTGTATTTCTTAACCTTGTTGACTGTTTATTTGGATATTGCATGATTATTCTGTGGCAGGAAGAGATATTATTGTTGTTTGCTTTACTTGGAATTATTGTTTATGCATATTTAGATTTTTAGTTCAAGTTCATTGCATCACCAACCTTATTTGCAAGCAATTTCGTGTGCACGGTTCTAACTACCACTCTCTAGGGTTCGATATCTGGTCTCTAAGACTGTATTACTTGTTGATTGCGTATATTAGCGAATAGTTTTGTAGGTACACTGCAGTACAACAACAATAACGGTCAATCTCATCATCTTCTCGAGGTCTCTTACTAGAAGTGCGACTAAGATGTAATGCAGTAGCTTTCCAAAGTAGCTCAGGCGAACCAGAAACCCGAGCTAATTTAAGAATAAGAAGGGCATCAACAACCTAATCACAAACTACAGTATGGAAATATCAAACACGAACAAAATGAGCTTTCCAAAACATGACATCAAATCTTAATTTGCAAGGAACCAAAACTGCAAAAGAGACCAAATAAGTACAAATTCATAAATAAAGTAAGTATGAACCCGCAAAATAGAAACTTACAACACGCTTTGCTGAACAAGCGGTTACTATGATACAAATCACTGTCAAAAGAAAAGAACATGAAGTCCTCTCACCACCCCTTTAGATTCACTAGACAACCAGTGATTAACATTTCTTCATCCACTACACGATTTATAAAATAACAATAGCATTGCCCTTCGACAGGGGTTAGCTTATATAAATACAACCACATTTATGCACTCGGCTCACCAAGACTAGTATCCCATAAAAGCAAGAGTGTTCCCATCGAATGACACCAAGCAGAAGGAGGTAGCTGCATAGCGGCTATCCCATATTGCTTAACGATAAATATGAAGAGGGGATGCAGGGATACAAGTTTCAAAGTTGCAATACGAACTGCCGACTGGGATTGATAGAGACTGAATAAAAGGTGAATGCATGAAGACTTAAGCGCAGGCGAACAACAGAGTCACGGATATCATCAGATTTAATTGTGTCACTAACAATCATGTTGACACCAAGGCGCATTGGGCAGAAGAATAAGAAGCATGTAATCCAAGCTTTGCCGCGATCAAAACTTCATTTGCAAAAAGGCCTCACCAAAATCCTATGGAAGACTCCTCATACTTAGTCGAAGGAGAGAAAGATCATGGTGAAAGCAATGCGTGTTGCCGACCCCCACTAGTCCAAATCGGTCGCACACCCGTCAGGAGATGTCAAGGATATGTATTTCCCCGAATGTCACTTTCACTTAGCTCCGCTTGAGTTTCCTTGCAGAAAAACAAGTCACAGAATTCCCCCAAGTGCCACCATCTTCCTGAGCTAGAAATCTCTCCCGAACGACCTTTAGCTCTTTTCAGGACTGGGTAGCAGAGAGAGTGCATCAGATGGTCGCATGTTTAATATACAGGGTGTTGCAAACTAGCAAACCTAAAAAAGCATGATGATGGGAAATGCAAGATCTGATCAACCTTCATCATTTTGGATCTGTCCGAAGTTGTCAATGTCCAGATCCACTCTATTGACAGAGATTAGAGAGTAGCCCCCTCTGATCTACAAATATGTGTGGATTGCTAACTCCATCATACGTCAGCGAGCGAATGAGTCATTGCCCCCCCCCCCCACCGAAGAGTCTAAGTGATTCACCACTTGACTAAAACAAATCGAATGGTCTAACCAAAACGAGCTCCGCATGTAAGAGCATAAATATCCTTTTATACAGGATGACCGATAACTTGAATTAAAGCCTTCTGATGCAATAAAATAATTATCCTTAAAAAAAGGGACAAAATCATCAAAAATCTAATTCTAAAATGAATTGTCATTATGAATGACTCTATATCAATATGAAGGAAATGAACTCCGATGGGTGCCAATAATCGAACCTTCACCTAATGTTTGAAATGAATTCGTTTTGATCTCTTCATTTTCCACAACTTTGCAGCTTTTACATTGACGTGTATGCAGGTTTTTGTGCCTTCGCCCAACTCTAAAGACTAAGGCAAAGGCAAGAGCCTATTATTGTGGGTCAAATTAAAAGCTCCTCATAGCACGAGCAAAACAAATAGAATAATGGCTCCGGTCTGGTGGTCATGCCTAAAAGGGAATGACCTCCTTGCTCTGCAGTCCATAAAGAAGAACCATTGGCCCTAGTCTGAAAGCTGAAAGCCAATTATTTGTCCGAAGGGAGATCGGACCCAAACAGCTAAAAGCTCCGAACGACCAAAAGGCCCCCTTGGACGGGACAGACATTCCGCCGAATGAAAGGTTGAAGCCCCTTCTAACTCCGAAGGGCCAAATATCAGTTTCCTGTACAACATCCTGACATGAATTTTTTATGTAACTAATCTTTAATTAAGTGAAATAAGGCCTAGATTAAGAACTAATTAGCTCCTAAAAAAGATGCTCTCTATGCCACTATAAATATAGACTCGTTTGTAGGGGTGTAATCAAACCGAGTCGAATCGAGTAGTGTCGTGCTCAAGTTTGACTCATTTAATTTCGAGTCGAGCTTCGAACTTTTTTATCGAATAATTTGATGTTCACGAACTTTATCGAGCTTTTATCGAGCCTAAACGAACGTTCTAAATTTAGAATATATTTAAGATTTTCATTATTATTTTGAAAAAAAAAAGTTATTTATTCAAAAAATAAAATCATATTCATGTTCAAATTCTAAACTTTTTTCATTATTAGAAAGATTTATCATTATTGTTACTCTTAAATCATGAAAATATTATTTTTATAAAAGTAATTATTTTATCATTCTTACTAATTTTAGTTAACGAGTCTGCTCACGAGCTCACGAGTGGAATACTATGATGCTCAAGTTTGGTTCATTTAATAAACGAGTTTTACTAAATAAACTCGAACAAACTTTTATCGAGTCGAGATTCGAGTAGCTCACGAATAGTTTGGTTTATTTACACCCCTACTCATTTGTACTGTAAAAAGAGAATTACATCAGATATTACATCATCACCATATCCTAATTCCTGCAGTTGAACGAGCTCCTTATTCCGGCTTGCCAACGCCATGTTCCGCCTCCTTCGTAAGTCCCGAGTTCCGACTCAAATCCGAAACACAACATTTGATAAAACCAATATTTAAACTATTCAAATGAATCAAATAATATCATTTTAATATAATTTGAACGTTTGATTTGATAAATTATCATATCTATCAGTTTTGTCAGTATTTAATAATCTAAATCGATCAAATCGAAATATTTCTTATTATTTAAGTGGCAAGTACGACTATAAATAGAAGGTGCTTAATTAATGCTATTCAACGCACTTATTCAGAAGTCAGAGGTCAGAAAATCAATGCGACCAGATTTATACAAAGAAAAGAAGGGGGATCGATAATCACAGAGAAGCAGCCATGGAAACAGTGGTGCCGACAGCTGCAGAGTCGGAATCTGTCCATTCAGACGGCGTTGCAGCGCCGTGCTCCGCCGCCAAAAATGCTTCTGCGGCTGCCGACCTCAGATTTGTTCGCGTTATTTGGACTGATACTTCTGGGCAGCACAGATGTCGCGTAAGTCTATCCGCATTTAAAACCCACTCAAACTCGATAAACATGTCATAACTAATACATAAGTTAGAATCCAATGTTTATTTTTTGCATGATTTTTTTTATTTTATATTTTTGTCAATACACCATATTGGTCTCATTATTTTTAACAAGATCAGTTGATCCACGAGAGAACTCTCATATTGTTTTTCTTATTAGTCAAGGGATATAAATTTCTTTTGAAGAACTCGGATTGATTCAATCAAACCAAGTCAAACGGTGGGGGTTGGAATAATTCGACCTTAAAAAAAATGATTTTGAATAGCCCCGATAAGTATGAGCCAAAACTTGATTAATTGGCCTGATTAATTTTTATTAGTATTTCTTAACATAAATATGTATAAAAAAATTGTTTCGAATATTCAAGATTATTTTCTTAATTAAGATTTATGTTGTATAATTATTAGTATAAGTAGTTTATAATGGATTGTTATCTTTTAAAAAAGTTATATAATAATAAAGCTAAAACATATTTAAATATTGATGAAAAACAAAATAATATGTTGTTGATATTTATATTTATACATATACAATTGTGATGTATTTTGGATTTTGTAATAAATAATAATTATTTCTTTATCATTTAAAAGATAAATAGATAAATGAAAGCATTTAATAACATAAGATTTTTACAAAAATTAAAAATGAAAAATTATTTGCTAATTCATCTGCATGACGGATTATATATCAAAGGTTAAAATTAAAGTCAAAATTATTGATGCAGAAAAATTTCGGTCCGAATAATTTACAATTTGAATGAGCTGATCCAAGTAACATCGATATTAGGAGTTACATATATAATTTATATCCAGTCTTTTCTCAATTGTTGATGATTTATGATTTTCCAGATATGGATTTAACCTCAATTTCTATTATGAGTATGGAGCCTCGAGTAGTGTACATTTAATCTTGTTAAACATCAATTTGCGTGTTTATTTTGTAGGAACAGAAAGCATGTGATCTATAATTAAAAACTCTGATATTTCCCACGTCTCTTTTTTGTATATCTATTTATAGAAATTTATGTCTATTGGAAATTCTGTTTTTTGGTCTCGCTCTCTCTCAAACACGCATTCATTTTTATTAGGTAAAAAGTTGTATGAAACTGTTACGGATCTTATTTTCTGTGAGATTGACGTAGATTTTCATCGTAATATTATTAGAATCGATCGACTAATACTGTTACCCAAAATAATAGATCGATTTTTCATAAGGGTATCTAAAACTCAGATGTGAAGTAACCAGATCAAATGATACTACAATTAAGAAATTTTACGAATTAAATCGGTCAACTTAGTCTTCTAAGTCAAATTATATTAACATGATTTGGTTCAGTAGGTTTATTAGACCATCAATTTAACGAACAAAATAGAAACATCGAGCATCTACTAATTTTGCTATAATTCATCAAGAAACAAAAAGAAAATAGGAAAAAAATATATGGAATTGTCCCAAATAAGAATCGAATTTGTATCTCTTAAAACTTATAAGCTAACCTCAATCAATATTGCATTAGTATTTTAGTATAATCTGTAATTTAAATATTATCAATATAAATGGTCAGTCCGTTCAAAACGATCAATTCCTTATTGAATGAAATCAAATAATATAATTTAGGATTTTGAGATTCGCGGGCGGGCCATTTTATTAATGTTGTGAATTAAAGCGATTGCAGACACAAATAACTAACAGAAAATAAAACGACACAAAGAATTTATAGTGGTTCGAGCGTAAGCTCTACGTCCACTCTTCAAGCCTCCTCGGTGATGATTTTATTATGGTGAAGAAAATATAAAAGTATGACAATTACAATTGGTGGGGAGCAGGGGTATTTATAGGGAGATATTCCTAAACACATAAGGAATATAAAACCTAGATATGGTAAGATATATCTAAACCGAAATCTATCTAAAATAGATTTATTCCCATCCAAATCTAATACTGATTAGGATAAATCTTATCCAACAAGGAAACAAGATATACGTACAATATATTTTTCATATCTATCCAACTCGAACTGCTCCTCGAATTCCTCGACCTACACAGCTCGACCCACTTTACCGGACTAGTCCCCTTGACCCACTCGAACTACTTCCTCGAGTTACATTGAGACTACTCCAACAATTCTCCACCTTAGGCTAAATATCACCTCGGCTTGGCACCTCCTCTTTAGTTCGACTTCAACAGTTTGATCAGTTCTAGACAGTACTCAAACTTAGTACTCCCTCCGTCCCATATGAATTGTCCACTTTGCTTTTGGCACAATAACCAATGCGTGTAGAGATAGAGGAAATTAGTATTTTATTAGTGAGTGAGTATTATTTTTCTATTTTAAGTAAGTGGACAATTAAATGGGACGGACAAAAAAGGAAAGGTGGACAATTGAAGTGGGACGGAGGGAGTACTTAGAACTGGTTTCGTAATCATATCCGCAGGATTATCGAGAGTATTTCGACCTCTCTGGCTGCAACCACATCTCTTATAAAATGGAACTTCACATCGATGTGCTTAGTTCTCTCATGATGAACATCATTCTTCGCCAACTGCAAAGCACCTTGATTATCACAGGAAACCTTCATTTTTCCTTGATCAATCCCCAGTTCATTCATGAATTCGAGCAACCACAGACCTTCCTTAATCGCTTCGGTCAAGGCAATGTACTCCGCCTCCGTCGAAGATATGGAAACTACCCTCTGCAGACTTGCTCTCCAACTAATCGCCGTTCCATACGATGTGAACACAAACCCCATCAATGACTTCCTCGTATCCATACATCCTGCATAATCCGAGTCCACAAACCCTTCGACTGGGAGCCTCAAGCTCGAACCATCATCCTCGAAGATTAGACCCTTTCCAACTGTCCCTCGAACATACCTGAGGACCCACTTCAGAGCTGCCCAATGCTCTTTCCTAGGTTCGGCCATGAACTTACTAGCCATGCTGAGAGCATAAGCAAGATTCGGTCTCGTACAGACCATAGCATACATCAACGAACCGACAACGCTCGCATAAGGAACACCTCTCATAAACTCTCTTTCCTCCTCGTCGAGTTTCCCAGCAGCACTCAACTTGAAATGAGCTGCTAACGGAGTGAGCACATGCTTTACATCCTTCATTCCATGCTTCTCAAGAACTTTCATCAAGTATCCCTCTTGAGATAATGTGAGTCTTCTTCGAGCTCTGTCTCGAACTATTTCCATACCCAGGATCCTTCGAGCACAACCAAGATCCTTCATCTCGAACTTCTGACTCAAAGCTTCTTTCAGTTCGGCTATCCCTTGCTTATCTCCACTTGCTATCAGCATATCATCTACATACAACAGTAGATAGATTCGAGTCTCCATATTTTCACCACGAAAATACACACATGGGTCATGTTTGCATCGAACAAAGTCCTGTTGAACTATAAACTTGTCGAACTGCCTATTCCACTGCCTTGGAGACTGATTCAATCCATACAATGACTTCTTGAGAAGACACACCTTCTCCCCGCTACCAGCTTCCTCGAAGCCCTCGTGTTGCGTCATAAGGATCCTTTCCTCCAGCTCTCCGTACAGAAATGCGGTCTTCACATCCAGTTGCTCCAACTCCATGTCGTACCGAGCAACTAACGACAATATCAGCCTTATAGACCTTTGTTTCACCACCGGCGCAAACACCTCTCCATAATCCACACTTTCCCGTTGCGTGAAGCCTCGAGCAACTAGTCTAGCCTTGAATCTATCCCCAGAAACCTCTTGTTTCTTCTTAAAGATCCACTTACAGCTAACTATCGATTGCTTCTCCCCTGGCTTATCCACCAACTCCTAGGTGTTATTCTTCTTCAAGGAGTCCATCTCCTCCTTCATGGCATCGAGCCATTTGAGCCTCTCCTTATAAGTTATGGCCTCGGTATAGCTCTTCGGCTCAGTATCATCCAGCTCTACCTCTTCTGCCATAACAAAGGCATATGCTACGACATCAGCATATCCGAATCGAGTGGGAGTTTTTATCTGCCTTCATTCCCTATCTCTTGTGAGATTATAATCTTGAAGCGCACCTGACCCTCGAACCACCTCGATCTCGCCATCCACCTGAGGTACTCTCTTCAACCCACTGGTCGGCTCCACCTCAATCTCAGCAATCGATCTATCTCCTTCGACCTTGTCAGACTGTTCCTCTAAAGCACCACCTTGTTTCTCAAGGATATTTTCCCGTTCCTCGGCCCCCTTATCCAGATCTCCAACCAGCTCCTCCTTGAACGTCACATCCCTGCTAATGATGCATTTTCTTACATCCGGCTCGAGACACCATAACTTGTACCCTTTCACACCTTCGGGGTACCCAATGAATATGCATTTCAATGCCCTCCTCCCAAGCTTATCTCCTTTGATGTTTGCATAAGCCACGCAACCAAAATCTCTGAGGTTGCTAAAATCCGGAGGATGACCAGACCATATTTCTTCCGGTGTCTTGAAACCTAGTGCAGTTGAGGGGCACCGGTTGATCAAATAAGCTGCAGTAGTCACTGCTTCTGCCCAGAACGACTTGGGTAACTTTGCACCGAACAACATGCACCTCGTTCTTTCCAGCAACGTCCGATTGTACCTCTCCGCCAATCCGTTCTGCTGAGGTGTTCCAGCCACTGTCTTGTGCCTTGCAATACCGTGCTTCGAACAGTACCTCTCGAACTCCTTCGAGCAATACTCAAGGCCGTTGTCAGTTCGCAACCTCTTTACCTTCCTTCCAGTCTGATTTTCGATCAGCACTTTCCACTTCTTGAAGGTCTCCAAAGCATTACTCTTATTCTTCAAGATGTAGACCCACACCTTCCTTGAGTAATCATCAATGAGGCTCATGAAGTACCTCGCTCCTCCATTCGAACTGACTCTTGAAGGTCCCCATAGATCTGAGTGGATGTAGTCCAGAGTTCCTCGAGCTCTCTCTCAACCTACTCCGAACTTTACCCGGTGAGATTTTCCATAGATGCAATTCTCACAGTAATCCAGCTCTATGATGTTATCCCCGAGCAATAGATCTTGCTTCGATAACTCCTGTAGCCCTCTTTCACTAACGTGACCGAGCCGTCTGTGCCACAGTACTGACTTGTCAACTGTCACTATCGAAGCCTCCCCGATCATCGTGCTCCCCATCAGAGTGTATATTCCATTCCTTCGAACTCCTTTCATCAAGACCAGGGATCCTTTGCACACCTTCAAAGTCCCAGCTTCCATCTTGATCGTGTAACCCAGTTTGTCGAGCATCCCCAAAGAGATCAAGTTTCTCTTAAGCTTCGGAATGTACCTTACACCTCGAAGTACCCTTTCTGTATTATCGTGCATCTTAATCCTCACCGAACCCATTCCAACCACCTTGCATGGTTTATTGTTACCCAGAAGAACACTCGAGTTCTCCTGCTCCTCGAACCCTTCGAGCCATGACTTATTAGGTGTCATGTGGAATGTACAACCTGAATCCAATATTCATTCCCTCTCCGAGCGCTCATTCGAAATCACTAATGCCTCTCCAGAGTTATATTCCTGCTCAGCAACAGCTACATCCGCCTGCTGCTTCTGCTCCTGCTTTGTCTGCCTCTCCGGACACTCTCTTTTGATGTGTCCCTTCTTTTGACAAAGAAAGCACTTGACCTTTGGCTGTGATCCTGGCTTTGGCCTCGACCTTGACCTCGAACTTCCCCTGTTGGAGTTCCTCATCTCTGGTCTTCCTCGAGCCGCTCTAGCCACCAAGCCTTCTCCATGAGAGTTCTCTCGCTCCTCGTTCTTCTCATTTAACTCATTCGAACTTAGAGCAGACTGAACCTCATCCATGGTCAATGACTCTCTTCCATACATTAAGGCTTCCTTGAAGTTCGAATAACTCTTTGGCTGCGCACTCAACAACATCAATGTCTGATCCTCATCTCCTATCGCCACATCGATATTTGCCAGATCAAGGATCAACTTATTGAACTCGTCGAGCTGCTCGTTGATCGGTCTTCCCTCTTGCATCTTAAACGAATACAATGATTGTTTAAGATAGAGCCAATTCGCCAGGGACTTCTTCATATATAAGGATTCCAATTTGGTCCATACTTCCGCTGCCGTTTTCTCCTTCGACACCTTCCTCAACACCGTGTCTCCGAGACTCAGAATCAGCGCACTGTGTGCCTTCGCCAATGTATCTTTCTTCTGTTGCTCCGTTATCGTGTCAGGTAACCCAGCCTCTCCCTTCAAGGCACCGTCCAAGCCTTGCTGCACAAACAACGCTTGCATCTTCAACTTCCACAAACCGAAGTCATTCGATCCCGTGAAGCGCTCCACCTCGAACTTGGCTGAACTCATCACAATCCTTCCTCTATCCACGTTCACCGCACCAATTTGTTGTGAATTGAAGCGATTGCGACACAAATAACTAACAGAAAAATACAAGAACACAAAGAATTATAGTGGTTCGAGCGTAAGCTCTACGTCCACTCTTCAAGCCTCCTTGGTGATGATATTATTATGGTGAAGAAAATACAAAGTTTGTGACAATTACAATTGGTGGGGAGCAAGGGTATTTATAGGGAGATATTCCTAAACACATAAGGAATATAAAACCTAGATATGGTAAGATATATCTAAAATGAAATCTATCTAAAATAGATTTATTCTCATCCAAATCTAATACTGATTAGGATAAATCTTGTCCAACAAGGAAATAAGATATACACAATATATTTTCCATATCTATCCAACTCGAACTGCTCCTCGAATTCCTCGACCTACACAGCTCGACCCACTTTACCGAACTAGTCTCCTTGACCCACTCGAACTACTTCCTCGAGTTATATTGAGACTACTCCAAAAATTAACTTATCAAATAAATCAAATCACTCTGGTTTAAATGATTTTAGACCAAAGTTTGCTCAACTCTAATTTTGTATTTTGGAATAATATCTTTATTCTTAAAATTATGGTTCTCATGTATAGTGTAATATTGTAATTGATGTATGCAGGTGGTTCCAGAAAAGCGTTTTGAGGATGTTGTGAGAAAGAATGGAATTGGAATACCATGCGCAGTTATGGGGCTGGTTTCACTCAAGGACTCCATCGCTCATGAAACTAATCTCACCGAAGTCGGTGAAATCCGACTGCTTCCTGATTTATCCACCAAACGCATCATTCCTTGGTAACCCCATGCATTCTTTAATTTGTTGATAATGATGGAGAGATTCGATCATTTTGCTCTCGACTCATACATTAGTTCGATATTGTTGGTCTCGTCTATAAGAAAAATGTTATATTTGAAATAATTAATGTGGTGTGTATGAAACAGGGCACAAGGACAGGAAATGGTTATATCTGACATGTACTTGAAACCAGGAACGCCATGGGAGTTGTGTCCCAGAGAGACATTGCGAAGAGTTTCCAAAGTTTTGAAACACGAATTTAACTTGGTACATTTCCTAAATTTATTGAGTTGAGATGCCTGCCTAAAATCAATCTCATGGGAAAGGGAAACTGAAACTGCACATTGTGTATGCAGGTAATGAATGCAGGATTCGAGAATGAGTTCTATCTCTTGAGGAGGAGACATCTGGAGTAAGTGAAGAGACATTGCTCGAATCCCGGCCTTATTTTATTTGAATCCTTGAATGAGATCATATTATAAGTATTTATATTGTAGTGATGGGAAAGAGAAATGGGTGGCATTTGATACCACTCCGTACTGCTCAACCTCAGCGATTGATGAAGCTTTTCCTATACTCAGCGAGATTGTGGCTTGTCTTGGTTCCTTGGGTATTGCAGTGGAACAGGTATATATTATAAGTAATTTTATACTCCATGATATTGGTGGACAACAATTAAAATTGAATGTTGTAGGTGCATTCGGAAATTGGGTACGGGCAATACGAGGTTGTGTTGGGTTACACAAGCTGTGAAAGAGCAGCTGACGACCTAGTTTACACGCGCGAAGTCATTCGCTCTGTTGCCAGAAAACATGGATTATTAGCTACATTTCTACCTAAGTAAGTCACTCATCTCTCTTTCTCAACTATTGTCCCCAATCCACATGGACAATAGTGTCGGCTTCAACTTGCAACCGATTAATTTTTTTTAGTAAGATGATGGTTGGAAGAAATAAAGGAACTGATAATGAAAAAGAATAGAGTGAGAGAGCTGAGGATGGAGAAGGGTTGGAATCTTTTTTCATTTTAATAGTAAATTTTAAAATCTATATTTAATATTTAGATTAGCTTACTGTAGTTTTTGACATATTTAGGAGTATAATCGAGCTGAGTAGGGTCGTGCTCAAATTTAACTCGTTTAGTATTGAGTCGAACTTCAAGCTTTTTATCGAATCGTGAACTTTATCAAACTTTAGTCGAGTTTAAACAAACTTTCTAAATTTAGAATATATTTATTATTATTTTAAATAAAAAAATTATTTATTCCAAAATTAATATCATATATATATATATATGCTAAAATTCAAAATCTCTCAAAACTACAAAGATTTATCATTATTATGGTCCTCTTAAATCATGAAAATATTGCTTTATAAAATTAATTGTTATATATTTCTTACTAATTTTAGTGAACGAGTTTGCTCACGACCTTACGAGTCGAATACTATAATACTCAAGTTTGGTTCGTTTTTTGAACGAACTTTTATCGAGTTGAAATTTGAGTAGCTCACGAATAATTTGATTCATTTACAACGCTAGCTAAACAAATTTATTAATATATATCATGGGCTGATTTTCTTTTACTTAATTACACAATTTTTTGTTTTGTGAAAGTTTAACGAAGCTCCCATGAAAAATTTCTGATTGCGTCCTTGATTGGCGATTTTAACGTTGTTTCGCCATCGACATAAACTTTGATCCTAGGTACTCACCGGATGATATGGGCTCCGGATCACACGTGCACATCAGTTTGTCTGAAAATGGACAGAATGTGTTCATGGCCGGCAATGGAGAGGGCAGGCATGGAATGTCCAAAACCGGGGAGGCTTTCATGGCTGGAGTCTTGGATCATCTTCCTTCAATACTGGCATTCACTGCACCAGTTCCAAGTAGGTAAGCTAAGCCTGCCCAGTTTCATTTTCCTAGTTTAGTTATGATAAAAAAAACAACGACAACAATATGTGTTGAACTCTCCTAGTTATGATCGAATACAACCTAATACACTGAGTGGGGCGTATCTCTGCTGGGGGATGGACAACAAAGAAGCTCCGCTCAGAACCGCCTGCCCTCCGGGGACACCCGACGGCTGCGTCAGCAACTTCGAGATCAAGGTGTTCGACGGCTGTGCGAATCCTTACCTTGGACTCGCCGCCGTCATGGCTGCAGGGATAGACGGCCTGCGCCGCCACTCTACTCTGCCCCAACCTATTGGTAACACGCTTCGTCAAATGTTAGGATTTACCAAAATTCATTTAAGGCATATATACTTGGTGGCATCACATTTGTGTTTCCTCGACAGATGCGAATCCAGACACTATCAAAACTGGTGTGTCACGACTACCTCGATCACTCTCTGACTCTTTGGAAGCCCTCGATGGTGACCGAGTTTTGCAAGAATTGATCGGGCAAAGGCTTGCGGATGTCGTTAAAGGGGTTAGGAAGGTACGTACCAACTTACAGTCTTACTCATACTTAAGCAGTTGCATTATGTATCTACTAAGATTCTAATTATAAAATTTAAAAACAAATCATCATTTTCTTTTTCAAAAAAAAATCACATGAATGATTTTCATTTCTCATTAATAAAATAATTAATATAAGTACAAATACATGCACAGAAAATAATGTAGTTTTCTTTAAAACGTACATCTTTTCCAATTTATATATTTTGTTAGGTAATTTTTATGGGCTAATTTTGCGAATCCAATTTCTATTTTTGTTAGCTTTTGTTTGATCTTATTCTTTTTAATTACTAGTATATCATTCTCATAATGCGCGCATATTTTTTTATTATAATCAATTATGTTTTTTTATTATTATTCATTTTGTTATACTCATATAAATATCGATCATGCTAAATAAATACGATAATATATAGAATAATTTTTATTATTAAGTATATTTATATATATTTTTATGAAAAAGGTTAAATATATTTTTGAACAATTACCAAAACTATATATAAATTTAATTTTATTAATTATATTTTAATGTTATAAAATAAGACATGAAGCGTTCGATTTGCAGGCTGAGATAAAGTTCGATTCAGAACATACGGATGCTAGGAAGGATCTCATACACCGATACTGATCACATACCTCAGCTTCTAAATTCTCTTCAACTTTCATGCATTTCGTAGTTTGATCTTTTGAACACTTTCATTTCTTGTATAATAATATATTAATAATTGAGTTTGCATGCATAAACTCAATTATTAATACGAAACAAATATGAATGAACGTGTAGAAATTTTCAAACAAATTAATAAAATGTGAAGTATGGTGACAACATACTTCATGTTTCATTCAAGCTTGTAGATCGGTTTTCTTGTAGAAGGAAGAATTAAAATTGTCGTGTCTTTGGTGATAAAAGTCGCACTTTCACTTGTAGAAGTGTTACTCTTGTTTTGGCTAACTAACAGACATGTGGCAGCTCATTACCAAAGGCGGATCTACATACATGATTGGGGTACACTTGTACCCCCAAAATTTTTTACTATTACTATTAAAAATATATTTTTATTACTATTTATATATATTTTTCAGATATTATTTATATATTTTTTCACATAATGCATCCCCAATTTATTTTATTCATATATTGTATCCCCAATTTCAAATTTCTAGATCCGGCCCTGCTCATTACTGGCCGGAAGTCAGTTAAGTGGTTAGACGAGGTTAAGAAGAAATATATTATCTTCTTCCTCAGCTTGAGTTAGAAGCAGATTAGGGTTTCATGAGTTTTGTGTTTTCTATGATTTTAGTGATCTTGTTGTACTCCCTCTCAAGCATACTTAATAATACTCACTCACAACCTGCCGTAGACGTAGCCATTTATGGTGAACCACGTAAACACCGTGTTATCTTCTTCATGATGCGCTTAGTTTGTTCGAGTTCATGTGGCACCATGTATGATCGCATGTTACAAACCTTACATGTGGCACCGTCTGTGGAAACACTGAATCATGCATGTGATTACACTCTTAGAGGCTTGAGTTCTTGTAAGTAATATGTTCACTCTTTCTATCTTCCTCGAGTTAACTATTTTATGGTGCATCTGTGATGCTTGTGAGTTTGCCCTAGTCATCTTAACTGATTGAATATTATCGATTTGTCTATTACCCGCATTATGTGAAGAGGATTTCTGCAGTTAATCCTTGTCTTGAGTTCTGTGAAATCGAATTGTGGAGAATCTCGATTCTGGGAACCACTATAGTTTTTTTTTCTGGGGTTGAGGTGAAAATAAGTCAGACACAACTTATATTGGTGTTATTGGTGTTTGAATTGTTCAAACATGGCTGCGGGAAGGTTTGAATCAACAAGTTAATGGGCAAGAACAATTTCGGGTTATGGAAGGCTAAGATGTTTGCCATCTTAACACAACAAAGGTTGGAGGATGCAGTGAAGAAAGGTGATCATGTGTTCAAGGATTAAACCAAGGAGAATAAGGTTAAATTCCTTATCAAGGCGAGAAGCACCTTGTTCTTAAGCTTGGACGACAAGGTGCTGAGAGAAGTATCCAAGGAGGATACCCCTGCAAAAGTGTAGAAGAAACTAGGAGATTTGTATCAATTCAAATCGTTGGTCAATAGGTTATTCATGAAGCAAAGACAATATTCATACAAGTTTACAAATGATAGGGATATCATGGATCAACTTGATGACTTCAATAAGGCAATTGATGATCTTGAAAGTATAGGAGTGACATTAGAAAGTGAAGACAGGGCCATCCATCTATTGAATGCTCTACTTATATCCTACTCCAACCTATAGGATGCAATGACATATGGTTGTACTAACTCAATCACACTTGATGATGCTCAATCAGTTATCAAACAAAAAGAGCTGGAGAAGCTATCTGAGAATCAATCTCGTGATGCCTCGGGTGTGGGATTGCTGGTAAAGAAAGGACAGTCAAACAAGTTTACGAAAAGACAAGCAACCACACAAAAGTTCAATAACTTTAACAAGCAAGGAAGTTATCAGAAAAGGGAGTTCAAGAACCCTGGATACCAAGGGAAATTAAAACCCCAAAATCAGTGGAGTGAGAACAAGGTGCATGGAAGTGGTTCAGATAAGAGAATCTATCACTATTGTAAGAAGTCGGGTCATCTAATTAAGGATTGTACAATCTTGAAGCAGAAGAATCAGTATCTTAGTGGTTCAAACTCAGTCAAAGCCTTGGAAAGCACCACATATGAGGTGCTTAATGTCACAAATATCCCTAAAGATGATGGATGGATCCTGGATTCATGATGTTCCTTCCACATGTGCCCACATGTGGAATAGTTTGTTGATCTTGATCAGAGGGAGATCGGAACAGTAATGTTGGAAAATAACAATGTTTGCAAGATTGAAGGCCAAGGCACAATCAGGATACAAACCCACAAAGGAGAGTTTAAGCTCCTTACTGGTGTGAGGTATATACCTCGGATACAAAGAAATTTGATCTCTCTAGGTACTCTTGAGAAAAAAGGGTACAAATTTGTTGGTGATGGAGGAACCATTTATGTGTATAAAGGCAATGAAGAATTGTTAAAGGGCAGGAGAATGAACAACATATATTACGTATTTGCAAAGACTGTCATAGTTAATATAGATGTTGTGCAGGAGTCTGATATTGAGCTACGACACTCTAGGCTTGGGCATATTAGTCAGAAGGGAATGCTAGAGTTGAAGAAATAAGGAGTTATTGAATTTCGTGGAAACACTAACCTGAAAGATTGTGAAGAGTGCCAATTATCAAAAGGCAAGAAGTTGCCTTACCAGCTTGCTCTCGGAAGGAGTGAACACCTTTTGGAATATATACATGTTGACCTATGGGGTCCAGCAAAGACTGAATGACTTGGTGGAGGAAAGCATTTCCTATCAATTATCGATGACTGCTCTAGGAAGGTTTGGGTTCATATACTGAAAAGCAAGGATCAAGCAGCACAAAAGTTCAAGGAGTTGTGTCTGCAAGTTGAAAATGAAAAAGATATGAGGGTGAAATACTTGAGAACAGACAATGGCCTAGAGTTTACCTCTGAGATGATTGAGTCATTTTGTAGAAGCAAATACATAAAAAGGTACAAGAAAATTCCCTACAACCCACAACAAAATGGGTTGGTAGAAAGAATGAATAGAACACTCTTGGAAAGAGTGAGATGTATGTTGTTTAAGTCAGGACTGTCAAAGAGATTTCGGGTTGATGCCTTGGCAACTGCATGTTATTTGATCAATAGAAGCCCAACAACTACTCTTAATTTCAGAGCCCTTGATGAAAATGGGTATGGGAAGCTGCCAAGATACTCACATCTGAAGGTCTTTGGGTGTCTAGCCTACTCTCATATCAGGCAAGATAAATTGGAAGATCGAGCTCAGAGGTGCATTATGTCGGGATATCCACAAGGAACCAAAGGTTATAGGCTCTGGTGCATTGAGCCTGGTAATCGCAAGATTGTGATAAGCAAGGATCTTACATTCAATGAAGCAAGACTGCCCCTAGAGGAAAATCAGAATAAGGTCTTTTCTCCAGAAAATGAGTGGGAAGGTGAAAGTACAGAAAGCTGCCAACAAGGGATCAAATTAAAACATAAGACTAAATCATCTACAGAACACCCTCCAAATGGTAGTAAGCAAGGGTGTCAGCCCCTAAACAACTATTGGCTGGACAAAGATAGTGTGAGGAGGGAGATACACCCTCCTAGGAGGTTCTGTGAGGCAGATGTCATCTTCTTAAGCCTCAATATTGCAGAAAAACTTGATGGAAATGAGCCAAGAAACTATGAGGAAGCATGTTGCAGCAATGAGAAAGATGAATGTGTGCAGGCTATGAAGGAGGAGACTGTTTCCCTTAATAAGAACAACACCTAGTCTCTAGTGGAGAGACCACCTGATCAGAAGTGCATAGGGTGTAGATGGTTGTTCAAAAGGAAGATGGAGAATGCTAACCCACCTCAATTGAGATACAAGGCTAGGTTTATTGCAAAGGGATACACCCAACAGGAAGGCATAGATTTTACTTAAGTCTTTTCACCAGTGGTTGAACGATGTTCAATCAGGATCCTGCTAGCCATTGTAGTTCAATTTGACAAGGATGTTAAAATAAAATTATTGCATGGGGAGTTAGAAGAGGTATTATACATGGAACAACCTCCGGGCTTTGTGGATAAGGGAGTTGAACACCTAGTATGCAGACTGCATAAGTCACTCTATGGCTTAAAACAAAGCCCTAGACAATGGAACAAGAAATTTTACTCTCATATGTTGAAGATTGGAGTTGGAAGGTCTCGATTTGATAAGTATGTATATCTGAAAAGGGGAAGAGAATCCAGTACGGTGTATGTTCTTATATGTAGATGATATGCTAGCAGCAAAACATATGAAAGATATTGATCAAGTGAAGTCTAACTTGAAGAGTGAATTTTAGATGAAAGATTTGGGTGAGGCTTGCAGGATCCTAGGGATGGAAATCCTGAGAAATAAGGAGGTTAGACAACTAAAATTGGCTCAGCAAGGATATGTAAAAACAGTGCTGCAGAAGTTTGAAATGAGTGAAGTCGGGCCTTTATCATTACCTCTTAGACATGATGTTAAACTACTATCTGAATCTATGAGTCCAAAGAGCCATGAAGAGAAGCAGAAGATGAGTCACATACCTTATGCAAGTGTGGTTGGTAGTATAATGTATCTGATGATCTGCACAAGGCCAGGTGTTGCATTTGAAATAAGATTGGCTAGTAGATTCATGGCCAATCTGGGGCAGCAACATTGGGTTGCTTTATTGGGAATTCTGAGATTCCTGAAGGGTACATCTAATCATGGTATGATCTTCAGTAAAAGGGAGAATCTTGGTGAAGTATTAATGGTATATGTCGATTCAGACATTGCAGCAAGTCTAGACAACTGGAAGTCACAGTTTGGGTTTATTTTCAATATGTTTGGAACTGCTGGAAGTCAAAGTTGCAAAGTGTTGTAGCACTTTCAACTACTGAAGCCGAGTTTATGGGGATAATTGAGGCTATAAATGAAGCCTTATGGCTCAAGAGACTATTGAACGAGCTCGGAATTAAGCAAGAAAGTGTAAGGCTATTATGTGACAGCCAGTCATCTCTTCAGTTAACAAAGCATAAGACTTTTCATGAGAAATCTAAACATATAGATGTTAGGTTTCATTTCGTCAGGGATATATTAGAGAAAGGTTAGATAACAATGAAGAAGGTGCCTACTAATCATAATGCAGCGGATTGTTTGACTAAGGTCATTCCAACAGCTAAGTTCAAGTATTGTCTTAAACTTATGGAAGGAACTGATATGTTTGGAACTTTTGACGGAAAGGAGTTGAGAACGTATGCTGTCAAGAGGGAGAAATGTGAAGTATGGTGATAACATACTTCAGGCTTCATGCAAGCTTGCAAATCGGTTTTCTTCTAGAACGAAGGATTAAAATTGTTGTGTCTTTGGTGGTAAAAGTCGCACTTTTACTTGTAGAAGTGTTAATCTTATTTTGGCTAACTAACAGTGGCATGTGGTAGCTCATTACTGGCCAATAGTTAGTTAAGTGGTTAGAGGAGGTTAAGAAGAAACATATCATCTTCTTCCTTAGCTCGAGTTAGAAGAAGATTAGGGTTTCATAAGTTTTGTGTTTTCTGTGATTTCAATGATCTTGTTGTACTCCCTCTCAAGCATACTTTATAACTCACTCACAACCTATCGTGGACGTAGCCATTTATGGTGAACCACGTAAACACCGTGTTATCTTCTTTGTGCTGCATTTAGTTTGTTCGAGTTCATGTATGATCGCATGTTACAATCCTCACATAAAATGTTTAAAGATGCCAAAAAAAGAAATGCATTGTTATTTTTGTAAATGTTGTTAATTTTAAAATGTATTTAGATATTAATATCTTTTAGTTTCTGTTAAAGAAAAGTTTTATCTGGCATGTTTCTTAATTGCTAAAAGATACTATTGTTCGGTTTCTAATTTTTACCGAAAGAAAACATAAAATAGAATCTAAACCATATGTAAGAATTAGAGTTAATCTTCATGTTAAGGAATAATTTAGTTTTGATGATTATCGAATATTAGTCAACTAATCTTGTATAGATCTTATTATTTTTGAATTGATTCTAGATTGCAACTTTGTATAGGGTATTAAATTATAATAGCCTACGAATCAATGATAACTAACGTCAAAGACTGAGCTCATCTGCAGTTGACCACCATAAATTCACAAAAGAAAGATGTATTAAAGCAATTGAGTTTATGGTCAAAGTAACCTTACCAATTTTTTGAATATGGAAATCCCAGCTGATCCAAGAGACGATAGCTCAACATCTGATTTAAGACAAAAGAGTCAGTATCAATATTCTGAGCTGAATTTAATTTGACTGACTATTCATTATCTTTAAAGTCTATAAATACCAAAGCAGCCTGTAAAAAGTAATATGACATACAAAAGGTGTCTGATGATGGAGATAGATCATCATCATCTCTCAAATGGGTATATTTTTAATTGCATATTGATACACCATAAGACAAGAGAAAGACTATTGATGATAGAATTACTGAAGCTCATCCTCCGAATCTCCAACACTCTAAAATGCTCTCAAAACTTTCTGAGATCATCGAGCACTCAAAAGCTCAAAACTACCAAAGTCATCTTACCTTTGGAGATAAAGAGAATTCGAGAACTTCTTACCCATATTTTCATTCTTGATTAACAAATAAGTTAAGTTTAAGTCGTGCAAAAAAAAAAGTCTTTTCCGGCCAAAATTGTTTTTTGCCATAACTTTTGTGTACGGTGTCCGATTTTGGCTTGATTGTGTTTTTCAAAAATGTCTCGACGAGCTCTACAAGACACACAACTTTGCTATGATAAAAGGTGGAAAACGGCCAAATTCCATCATCTTCGATCAGTTATTTCCCTCTGAAAAATTTTCCAAAAATCTTTTTCATTCTTTTGGTTATTTACCTTCCTTGAGTCGTCTGGGTCCTTCTTGTTCAATTGGTTTGTTGATTTGAAGTCTATGGTATTTTATGGAAATTTTTGAGTCCTCCAGAGAGAAGAAAAAAGTGGTAAAAGGCAAGAGAGTGTGAGATTATTAAAGGGATTGAAAAAAAAGCAATATATACTGAGAGCGATACATGAGCGTACGTGAGGTGGTGAGGTCCTTCATTTATTTTTATCTAACCTTTTCTTGCAGGTATGTCCAAAAGTAATCAAACTGATGGTGAGGATAATGGTGGACAGGCCAAGTTCATGATGGAGGCCTTGAAATCTGAATTGACTAGGGTACTGAAGAGTGAGAATGAAGTAATGCACCAACAAATTGATGATCTCGAGTTTTTTGTGGCAGAGAAGCCGTGATGAGATTCAGGTGATATTCATAGAAGTACTAAAAGAGGAGGACGTGGAGGTTGTGAAGGGATTCGTGAACTGAATCACGAAGTCCGTTTGCCAAGGATCGTTAATTGGAATATCAAAAATAAATTGCTAAGCCTATGAACAATCCTAGCATGCTCCTATATTATTATGCATAAGAAGGTTTATGCGGAATACCTGGATTGATGAACTCTGAAGAACGCGTGCGCGGAGATGCCCTTTGATCTTTCCCACGCACAAAGATTTAATTTCCTAACAGATTGAGGAAATAAATCTACGAAAATAATAATAATATTTTTGAAAATAAGGAGAGAGAGAAGAAGAAAAATCCTCCTGATTTGATCTTCTGATCTGTATCCCAACTCGATCTGAAAATCTGGTGAAGATTCTCTATCAGATCCCTTGCCCAGTTGAGAAGCAGAATTTCCTCCTCGTTCTCAGATCTTAGTCGATCACCACAGCTCCCAAAACCTGGTTTGTTGTGTGCAACTTATGATCTTGTGGTGTGTTGAGATCTGAGGAACTGAGGTCTATTTATAGGAAAATACTGGACTCCTATTGGGCTTGAGTTTCATGGGCCAGACCAGGGACCAAAATGCAAATAGCAAATAAGGCCTATCAATTAATTAATTCCCATATTCAACCTAGAATATAATTAATTAATTAATATTGATTCATTCCACCAGAGAATCAATATTGTCCTACCTATTTGCTACCACGTTTTGAGGTACGGGTTGCATGGGCTCGGTATATCCCCACATTTAAGGTTACAGACATTCGTTAATTAATTTAAGCTCTGATAAGCTATTTAATTAATTAACATCTTATATTCCTGAATCAATCCACTCAAACCTTTTCACTTATGCTTGAACTTAATCAACCTGCAGGACTTAGCATAACGAACCTTTTGAGCTGTTCAGGGAATGTCACCATCCTATACTGGATGTGGTTACCTAGTTCCAGGACCAGACAGTCATACACAAACTGCTATTACCCAAGATACAGATATACAAGCTCAACTAGAGCCTTTCACTGCAACTCAAAGTAATACACAATCTGCATATACTTCTGTACCTTCATTTAGGCTTAGGATCTCGTCAAGCCATAGAGATCTAGATTCTTTTAATGTCAGATAAAAGGAATCGATCTCGACTTAGGTCCTTATTAATGTGTGCCCCACACCAGCATACCAAGCCATCCAAGATAAGATGCTTATTACTGCATATGCTGCAACCTACATCGACAGTTTATCCTGGAACTGTCTTAGCTGTGATAACTATTTATATCTCGCTAGGTCAAACGATCCATACGATCTTCCGTGATCTTCTACACACCGTATGATCTCCCTATCGACGAGATAAGAGGATAATTGCGTTTGCGACACATGTTTGTTAATTCAGACAGGAGATGAACATACAACATTTATGATTCCAAGTATATTAACCAATCGACCTTGTACATAATATACCAATCATAATGCTTTCAGTATATAAATCCATCATGTCCTTCTTTTCCCTAGCCAGCTTCGGTCCAACATCCACTTCTTTTTGCATCTGCACTTGGTCTTCATTAACCTATGGAGTAAGAGGTACAAGATATTTTTTTTTGTTATTATACTCAAAGGAATATTTATTTGTGAACCCCTCATGTTGCACCTTTCTGTCAAACTAACATGGACCCATCCTCATATTTTCCAATGCAGAACGGAAACTTAACTCGCTTCGTCCCTTTAACCATCCCACTGTAGTTTAACCACTGCAAACGATAAGGCTTTGGATGTTTGAGCATACGTAAGCCTAATTTATCCACCTTGGTTAAACTCGCTGCATTTGTACAACTCCCACCATCTATGATAACACTGCAAATTTTATTCATAACTTGGCAACATGTATGGAAGATGTTCTCCCGCTGCTTGGTATCATTGAATGAATTCTGTGCCTGTAAGACTCTCCGAACCAAGAATGATGAAAGTGCAGCAGATGAAATCATCTCCTCTTCTTCCTCCTCGGGGTCCTCCAATGCTGGCATATTAGGATCATTCTCATCCTCAGTCTCCACTTCACCATTGTCTCAAATGATCATAACTCTGTTGTTGGGGCACTCACTAGCATTGTAACCAAAACCTTGACAATTGAAACATTGATGGTCATGATTTTGAGTATCAGGGGTAATAGACTTACCTTGATTGTTGGAACCGAGTCGGTGCGCAACAACTGGTTTCTTCTCAACTCGTGGATGCTCCTCTTCTTTCCATGGAGATCTTTGGACGTGGAACCACTACTAGTCTGGTATTCTCTCCAGCCTGTAGGGTTCTGTCCAGCGTTGCCTCTACTGACCCTCCTCTTGAGCTGTCCCTCTATCTTAATCGCAATGTGTACCACATCATCCAACTCGACATAATGCAGCAGTTCCAATGTATCTCGAATCTCCCAATTTAGCCCAGCCAAAAACCTAGTCATCGCCGCCTCTCTATCCTCTACAATATTGACATGAATCATAGCCACTTCCATCTCCTTATAGTACTCATCCATGCTCCGACTACCCTATCTTAAATTCTGTGGCATGTTGTACAACTCGCAATAACAATGATTCGGCACAAAATGCCTCCTCATGATAGCCTTCATCTCATCCCACGTCTCAATAAGCCTCTCCCTATTCCTCCTATTACTACTCACCAACTAATCCCACCAAACAAGAGCGTTATCAGAAAACTCCACTGCAGCCAACTCCACCTTATTCAGCTCAGAGTAATTGTGGCATTCGAACATTAACTCCACATTTTGCTCCCACTCCATGTACAATTCGGGATCATTCTCACCTTGAAAAGACAGAATGTTCATCTTGATTGACCCCAAATTGTTATCATAATAGTCCCCCTCAGCATAGTCAGTGACGTCCTCCTCATCTTGAGGACTCTTCCACCTCAACCTGATGGATTTATATACTGAAAGCATTATGATTGGTATATTATGTACAAGGTCGATTGGTTAATATACTGGGAATCATAAATGTTGTATGTTCATCTCCTGTCTGAATTAACAAACATGTGTCGCAAACGCAATTATCCTCTTATCTCGTCGATAGGGAGATCATACGGTGTGTAGAAGATCACGGAAGATCGTATGGATCGTTTGACCTAGCGAGATATAAATAGTTATCACAGTTGAGACAGTTCCAGGATAAACTGTCGGTGTAAGCTGCAGCATACGCAATAATAAGCATCTTATCTTGGATGGCTTGGTATGCTGGTGTGGGGCACACATTGATAAGGGCCTAAGTCGAGATCGATTCCTTTTATCTGACATTAAAAGAATCTAGATCTCTATGGCTTGAAGAGATCCTAAGCCTAAATGAAGGTACAGAAGTATATGCAGATTGTGTATTACTTTGAGTTGCAGTGAAAGGCTCTAGTTGAGCTTGTATATCTGTATCTTGGGTAATAGCAGTTTGTGTATGACTGTCTGGTACTGGAACTAGGTAACCACATCCAGTATAGGATGGTGACATTCCCTGAACAGCTCAAAAGGTTCGTTATGCTAAGTCCTGCGGGCTGATTAAGTTCAAGCATAAGTGAAAAGGTTTGAGTGGATTGATTCAGGAATATAAGATGTTAATTAATTAAATAGCTTATCAGAGCTTAAATTAATTAACGAATGTCTATAACCTTAAATGTGGGGATATACCGAGCCCATGCAACCCGTACCTCAAATCGTGGTAGCAAATAGGTAGGACAATATTGATTCTCTGGTGGAATGAATCAATATTAATTAATTAATTATATTCTGGGTTGAATATGAGAATTAATTAATTGATAGGCCTTATTTGCTAATTGCATTTTGGTCCCTGGTCTGGCCCATGAAACTCAAGCCCAATAGGAGTCCAGTATTTTCCTATAAATAGGCCTCAGTTCCTCAGATCTCAACACACTACAAGATCATAAGTTGCACACAACAAACCAGGTTTTGGGAGCTGTGGTGATCGACTAAGATCTAAGAACGAGGAGGAAATTCTGCTTCTCAACCGGGCAAGGGATCTGATAGAGAATCTTCACCAGATTTTCAGATCGAGTTGGGATACAGATTAGAAGATCAAATCAGGAGGATTTTTCTTCTTCTCTCTCTCCTTATTTTCGAAAATATTATTATTATTTTCATAGATTTATTTCCTCAATCTGTTAGGAAATTAAATCTTTGTGCGTGGGAAAGATCAAAGGGCATATCCGCGCACGCGTTCTTCAGAGTTCATCAATCCAGGTATTCCGCATAAACCTTCTTATGCATAATAATATAGGAGCATGCTAGGATTGTTCATAAGCATAGCAATTTATTTTTGATATTCCATTTAACGATCCTTGGCAAACGGACTTCGTGATTCAGTTCACGAATCCCTTCAATTGGTATCAGAGCCAGGTTAATTAATTGGCTCTATCGAAAAAATAATATTGCCTATGATCATGCATGATTATTATTATTGATTGCATGCAATGGATGGTTTTTGGATTGATTGTATGTTTTTCGTCCTCGTGGTTCTCGGGTTAATCCGCCCTTTTTATATGGATTCATTTTTCACCCACGAGATAAATCCGTGGTTAGATTTAGATTTTTTAGATTGTAATTAGGATTATTCAATGTAATCTTTTATTTAAAAATTAAATCTGTAAAATAGAAAACAAAGAACGCGAAGAACACGAAGAACGAAGGGCCGCATGACGCGTGATAGCGCCGGCACGGCGGGAACGCCGTGCACGACAGTCAGATGCGGCGGGGCACGGCAGCAGGGCGCATGGCCAGGTGCGGGGGCAGCGCAGCCGCGCGCGGAAACCCTAGGGTTTCAGCGCACGCGTCGCGCGCACGCACGCAGGCGACGGCTGCGCAGCCCAGGCCGGCCAGGGACGGTGCGGCGGCTCCAGGCCGGGATCGGCGATGCGAAGGGCGGCAGACGAGGCGGCGGAGCGCTGGCACGCGCGCGCGCCGGCGGCCATCCTCCCTCCCTCGGTCGGCGTCGGCAGGCAGAGCAAGGTGGTGTGGCGATGGCTTGGGAGGCGGAGGCCGGCGATGGCGGACGGTGGTGGCGGCGCGGCCGCAACCAGCGCAAACCCTAGGGTTTGCGGGTGCGTACCGGAGTGCGCGTCCCCTCCGCGCCTCATGCGCATTTTCCGGCGAGCCTAGGTGAGCCAACGGTGGAGAAGAAGATAAACGGCGGTTCAGGCAATGGTCGGGGCAAGCCGGGGCGGCAACATGCGAAACAGGGAACAACCGGAGGAGGCGGATCGCGGGCTACAACCATGCAGGTACGTGCATAGCTGTTGCGCGATTCCGAGAGCCCTCACGGCGGTGGCGAGTCGCCGGCGGCGGTAGTTTGCCGGTGGTGGCTTGTCGAGCCAAGTTCTCGCAGGCTATTGGGCTTGCAATGTGTGCCTAGGTCCGCGATTAGGTTAACTGGCCCAGTTGTCCAATTTTCCGATAAATCAAATCTTGGAGGCCCAAATTCGAAAAATGAATTCAGATCTCAGTCCAAGTAGTGGGAGCCCAGTCGAAGATCTGTATTATTAATTCCAACTTATAATAGTTAGAATTAATTTTTATTTCGTATCATGGGGCCACAAGGACATTTTTTATTTGCTTTATTATTTGTCTTCGCATGATATACGTATTTAATTTAATTGCGCAGCATACAAGCATGTTGTAGATAATAAGAGCACATTTACTGCTTTTATTTACAGCTTTAAAGCATGCTATGTGATTTATTTTATGTAATTAATTATAACTATAAATTCGGGGTTCATGCCATGCATGATAGAATTTTAGCAATGTTATAATCATGGCTACATAAAATAATCTGTGCAATTGAACCTTATGAACTAAAAATTACTAAGCTCATAATTTAGTAAGACCTCCACAATGCGATCCTTTATTGGAAGTGGATAATTTATTAGGTAAACGTCAACATGTGTAGCTTACTTAATTTATTATTCATAAGTTCTAATAGATAGGATTTCTTAAAACAAACATTTATTTCATGTGAGAAGTGGGAGTTTATGCGTAAACGTCTACATGCGTAGCTTGCGTATTGAATTTTCATAAGTTCTCTAGGGATTGAATTAAATGAGACAACCTTATTATAGGGATCGGGTGTGTTCTAATAGATCCTTATATGGGAGGGTTGGCTTTGGTGGTAAGCTAGCTTAGATGTTATCCAGAGTATAACTCATTTGTGATGTCCTTGCTCAGTAGGATAATATGGTCTTAAGTTAGTCTCCAATTATTAATTCCATTTGTCTAAGGAATCCGGGCATGGATTGGAATTAAAGGACTGGAATTGAAAGATGCAGTCTGGTTAAGTGTTTTGTTGTAAACGTCCACATGTGTGGCTTGCAATAGTAATACTTAGGCAAATTGGAGGAAACATTAATATTGCTTTATCATAAGGTTTCAATATTTAATTGTTTCAATAGTTTGCGACTATGTTTTAATTTCTGCTTTAATTTATTGTTTTCAGACATGTCTATTCATATTGTAAACCTCTTAACACTAAACCCTTTAACCGGTCCCAATTTTCCTGAATGGAAGTTTTGCTTCATGGAAATAGTCTGTACTGCAAAACATGTCTATGTACTTTACATGGACCCACTGTCTCCTCAGTATAGGAACTGTACTGGTTATGAGCGAGAGTTCTATGACAGATGGGCAACTTCTGATGAGTTTGCCCGCAGACTCATCATGAACAGTCTATCTAGAGAATTAAAGCTCAAGTACAAAAAATACCGGACTACAGTTGAGATATGGAGGAACCTTGTGAAAGTATATGGGAAGGTGAGACGAACTATCAGTTATAATCTTGTGAAGGACCTGGTTTGCAAGAAATGACTGAGGGGAGTTCGTTGGTTCTGCACTTCATCAGTATGATGAGAGTCATGAGAAAGTACAGAAAGAGATGTGGACAAATAAATAAGCGGGCAGAAATAAACATTGTCATGCACTCTCTATCTGATTCTTATGGTGATTTCATCAAATCTCTCGGTGCCAGGTGCGAGTTTCCTCTTCATGAGTTACTCAGGGCCCTGTTGCGAGAGAAATCTGACATGATGGCATTTGAGTTTGCTCCAACTTTGTCAGCTCTTGACAAGGCAGTTGCTGAAGCAAAAGAAATGCTTAAGAAGTTGGATGAAATAGATGAGGCAGAAATTATCACCAGGCCATGCAAACGCAAGCGAAGTGAAGTAAATTGTCTAGTGCCCAGCACGGGTAGACAAGGTACGTCATGTGCATTTATAACGAAAATATGTTTAGCATCAGTTTCTACCTATTCTTGGGTAGTGGATACTGGAGCTACGGATCATGTTTGTTATACTTTGCAGGGGTTCAGGCCGACAAGGCAACTGATACATGACGAGATTACCATCTCAATGGGCAGCGGAGAGCGAGTCTCAGCAGTAGCCATTGGAGATTTTACTTTATGCTTTGAAAATAATGTTTTGATTTTGATGTGCCGGTTTTTCGGCGGAACTTAATTTCAGTTTCCAAGTTATTTTGTGATGGATATTCAGTTATTTTTGATAGTGGAGTTTCTATCATTGGTAATAACGGTGTTATCTGTCATGGCAAACTGATTGACTCTCTCTATATCATTGATTGTATGCATAAATCTTCCGTGAATG
>JAPKLW010002226.1:7071-77617 GCA_026898455.1 Plectranthus barbatus
ATCGTCTCTCAAAGCTGCTACTTGGGCTCCATCACATGGGCATGCTCGCAATTGATATCAATGTGTCCACAGTTTTTAGTGGGGAAGTTAATTAAATTCTGGGGACGGAATTATTTTAAGGGGTAGAGGATGTAGCGACCCAAATTTCTTTTACAATAATTGTTACATTCTCTAACCATGCATGCAAATTAGTTACGTTCCTATAAGTCGTGCCTAAATTTATATTATTATTATTGTTATAATTATTTAATTGTTTATTTTTAAATTGAGATTAAGTATATGTTGAGTTCACTTTGTGTTCGTGGGCCAAATACTTTTTTTTTTCTAGTTACTATTTTATAAGTCCAATTATTATTTAGTGTAAGTTATTTTCTATATATTTTGTGCATAAAAATTGGCCCAAAGGTTGTAGAAGTTCTTTATATTTATTTTATCTAGCCCATAAATTTATTATTAGCCATAAGTTATCAAGCCCATATTATTGTTAAATTTAAACCCAAGAATCATTTATTCAGCCATCTATTTTACACAATAGTTGTTTCTGAAGCCAATTGTTTGTATTTTGTCTTCTTCGGCGAATTACTTCGACCCCTCAGCTTCTTCTTTAACGGAAAAATAAATAACCCGTTTTGCGATTTTTATTCAAGAAACAACTATCAACCAAGCCTTTCAGATCACCACGATGTTGAGATTAATTCTCCTATCTAATGACACAAATTATTACAGACTCTTGAAGCTCTCTTTTCTCACCTATAAATAGGATGACAATTTCTCACAATACTCACCAAAAAATCACGAACGATCTTCTTCAATAGGTGGCAATACATTTTCTTTCAAGCATGATTTTCCTCATTATATTTTGCATAGCATATGAGTTAGAGCCTAGAGGGTAGAAAGGGAGTGACGGCTGCGGTCTTGACGAAAGTCTTCACTTGACGGGATGGAGCAACGGCAGAGGCTAGGATGTGGTGGCAACAGTAAGGTGTCTAGTTAAGGAGGAGAGATGGGAAGGTTGGGGGTTGGAAGAAATTATGGACAAAGGGTGGGAAATGTGAAAACGGCGGGGAGAGTATTTACGGGCGAGAGAGATAGAGGGAGGAAATGTTGAAGGGGGAAGGTAAAAATAAACAAAAGGGCCGTGGGGGATAATATTTTTTCAGGTTATCACCATTTTTCCAAATCTAAGGGAAGTTTTGATTGAAGATAAAGTATAAACTTGAAAGAAAGGGTTCAACAATGGAGATTGGAGAAAAAGTGTTTCACAGAGGAAGTATATGAACCCTATTTATAGTAGAGAGAAAGGTAAAAAAGAGGTAGGCGTACCGTATGATCTTTCGGTTTCTTGATATTCGGCGACGTTTGGTATATGTTGCCTCACGATGTGCGTTTCAGATTTGATTGGAGCGATGTGGAAAAGAGCATTATCCATGTGTCAAAACCTGATTCATTGATACAAAATACACATTAATAGCGATGTAACCACAGCGAATTCCTTTGGATTTCAAAATCCCGCCTTTCAAAATTCCAAACTGACTAAGAGTCAGTAACTAAAATGAGAGTTGGAACTCAGCTTAATTCCACATCCGCCCTTCAGAAATCTTCTAAGTGTGAAAACCAAAACTTGGTTTTTCTTCAGCAAGTCAGTTTGAAACTTAGGAAAAGTAAGTTTCAGCTTCTTCGGATGCCTTCGGAGATGACTTTTTCTGTTCTTGGTTGTGTGATGAGCTTCATACTGAGTTGCGTTGACACCACGTGAGGGAGTACTCTTCAAGAATAAGTATGAAGACTTCATACTGTGTGACACACCAAGTTTAGAAAACTGAGAGCTTGGACTCAGTTTTATTCAGCATCACTTTTCTTCAACAAGGATTTCGTCGATCTCCAGTAGACCAAGTTTTATGAGAAGCTCCTTGAATCTTGTCTCTGGGAGTGGTTTAGTGAATATATCAGCCAATTGATCTTCAGTTCGGATGTACTCTACAGACACATCCTTCTTCTCGACATGATCTATGATAAAGTGATGCCTGATGTCTATGTGCTTGGTTCTGGAATGATGAAATGGATTCTTTGTGATGCACATTACACTGTTGTTATCACAATAGATTGGCACACACCTTTAGACATCATAGTCAAGCAGTTGTTACTTGATCCAAAGCACTTGAGCACAACATCTTGCTGCAGCAACATACTCCGCTTCAGTTGTAGACGTGGCTACTGAGTGCTGCTTCTTGCTGAACCAACTCGCAAGATTGTGACCTAGGAACTGACATGTTCCGCTTGTTCTCTTTCTGTCTATTTTGCATCCTCCAAAATCTGAATTTGAATAAGCATTGAGAGTGAGCTCGTCATATTTTGGGTACCAAATACCTAGTGACTCTGTCCCTTTGAGGTATCTGACTATTCTTCTGGCAGCTTCCATGTGCGACTGACGACGGTGAAATGCAACACTATCTTCACGTTAAATTTTATCAATCCAAGTCCTTTTCAATTCGCTTAAGTGAAAACCATTTACTTGTTTGAAGGTTCAAATAGCTAGGCAAATAATAGTCGTTGGTAATTGTTTAACTAGGCAAAATAGAATATAAACCAAGCATACAAGTAACAAAGCAATAACCAAACATGTGTAATTAAACTTCTCAAGCCAAAACAATTTAGTAACTTATTTAGGTAGATCAAAATCTCAAGTTCAACAATAAGAAGATAGTGAGTGTTGATTGAATTTCTATTGTTCCAAGTTGAATCAAACAATGTTGTAAACCAAGTTTAATCCCTAAGAGGTTGAGCAATCGACCCTACATTCGCTAGCCCTTGCTACGGTGAACTAACAGTAGATGACACTAGGAATTGCAAACAACTACGTTATTAACCCCTAGATCACTCCCAATCGACCGTCAATATCGCCCTACGACCTAGCCCCGCACAGGGATTGGAACTAAAATTGCAAGAATATACACTTTTCACGACGATTCTGCCCGCGTGTTGGCTGCAGCGTTCACATCAACTACCTCAAAAGCTGGCTATTACCTACACCTAAGAGATAAGGAACAAGCTCAAGTATAATTCAATCCCTCAAAGGAAAGTAAACAAGCAAATTTGATATTAACTCATCACAATATCCATTCTACAACACTCACATATGAATTTAGTTCTTCATACCTTGAATTGAGTACAAATCAATAAGAGAAATGAGAGAATCCATTACAAAATAGCAAGGTCTAAGTATGATCTTCTTTGATTGCCTTCCTTGGACTCAATCTACCTTCCTTCCTTCCTAGATCTTCACCAAGTTGGAAGAATTTGGCTTTAATCTCCTTGAATGTGGATGGGGAATGGTTTGGAGATGAATCTAGAGAGAACTCTCGTGACGGTTATTTGAAATCTGACCAAAAAGTTCTTTCAAAATGCGAAAATCCCCTTTTATAGACGAGCTCCCAGGGCTTCGGATCGCCCGGGCCGAAATTGGCTCGACCGAGCTAAGTAAAAAACCGCCAGAAACTGCAAATCCCGTAATGGCTCGACCGAGCCAGGCTTGGCTCGGCCGAGCAGACCCTCTGAAATGCAGGCTCAGTCGAGCACTGCAAGGTCGGCCGAGCCAAGCCTTTGTTCCAATGGCTCGGTCGAGCCTGCCTTGGCTCGGCCGAGAAATCCCTCTAAAATCAGGTTTCTTCCCTCCTTTGCTTCGCTCGGTCGATCCAACTTCTTTTTAACCTTTGGCTCGGGCGATTTACCTCCAAAACTCACCCAAAAGTGCTGATTTATGTTCAAAACACGTCCTACAACATTCAAAACACAAAAACACACAACAGAAGAACAACAAAAACATATGATATGAGGGTAAAATGGACGCAAACATGCACGCTCACACATCGAAATATAAGTCATTTTACACACATATCATAATCCCCCAAACTTGAACCTTTGATTGTCCTCAATCAAAACAAAGTAAAGCAATCCATGAACCTCATGAAACAACCTCACAGCTCATCTTAGTTATCTTGGCATGCCCCAATCAATCAAGATCATCACCTAACTTTGTGACATGGTTAATGCTAAGGACTTGAACCACTCATCAATTTTTGGATAAAGAAATCAAAGCACTCCCTTACGTGTTTAGGGATGACGAGCATCACTCATTCATAAAATATCGAGCACAATTTCCATAGGCTTGAAACTATTCTCACCACTATACTACAATGAGTTGGCTTCTAAAATAAAAAAGGTCTTTGTTTTCGGTTATAACGTGGCTTACTAAAAGGTAGGTGGTTTTGGGCCAAAGTGACTAAACTTCTCAAGTTCCCAAAACCCCCAAACTTATTTTCTTCAATCCACTCTAAACCCGAGGCTTCTTATTCACAACATTTCTTTCTTTTTCTTCTTTCATGGTGCTTTTCTTTCTTTTCTCTTTTTTTTTATTTCTCTTTTTCTCAAGCACCCAAAATTTTTGTTGGTGCATCAATTTTTTAGGATTCACATCAATCCTTTATTTCATAGCTTCCATGCCTCAATACTTGCAATACAAAGATACCAAACAATTTCCAACCCAATTCTCATCACCGTATTCACCCTCATACACTCTTTCCCCCCAAAATTTGTCCTATTAATTTCAAAGGAAATCCACCATTAAAGCTCAATCACGGGGGTCAAAGGTATGAAAGGCAAAATTATGATAATAACCACCTTATACTCCCGGAGTGAAAGGTAGGACTTAGAATTGATGGCCTAATATCATTTTTTAGTTACCAAACTCATGCCAAATAGATAGAGAATAAGTGCAAGTTCTAGATCTTGTGCTCTCAATCTTTTCACTCACAACCGATAAAGATATGACAATATCATGGCTCAAATCTCACAGCTTTTTGTCAAGTCCTATGCATTAACTACACACAAAACTCGGCAATTCAAAAATTCAACTAAAGCATGCATTGACAACTAGATTCCGCTCTATCATTGGTCAAGGTAAATATCAAGCTCACTAAGTAAATCATGATTCAAACCTCAAGCTCTTGTTTGGGTTCATCACACACACACAAGCACACAACATCCTAACCACAATCTACATGCCATAAAACAATGTAATGAATCTAATTGGTAGAAGGATCGATAGAAAGCGTTACCTATCGGCACACACGATCAAAACGCTCTCCTTGCCTTATTTGTACCTACTACAAATCAACACAAACACCCCCAAACTATTGAGCATAATCAAGCCAATTAAGTTCTCATTTCCACCGACTTTCCACAAACCAATCATCAACAAAAATAAAGCAATATCCACTAGATCCACCATTCAAACCAAACCATTAAACATTCCACAAACCAAACCAAATAGAAAGAATTAAATCTCATGCAAGCTCGCTAATAATCCATCAACATACCCATTCAATTAAAATTTAAACTTTCAAATAACATCCACATTCAAATCCAAAGTGAAGGTAAATCAATATCATTATACAACCAAATCGAATTAAACTAAACTAGAAAGCAATAAAGAGATAGAGAAGAGGAGAATATCACGTCACCGACTACCGACACTTCCCCCCAAACTTAGTCAAGTGAGACTAAGTTTGTAAAAAGGTAGGCGGTGAGGTCTCACTCCATTGGATCCGACTGCTGCTGGCGGGCTCTGCGGGACTGATACGGGATAGGAACACGCGCTGCAACTCCCGAACATCCTCCTGGATCTCATCCATCCGCTGATCGACTCTATCAAATCTAGCAATGTAGCCTGCATGGGCAGCAAAAAAATCACCCTGCATCGTAGTCATCCTTGCATCCAAGCCATGCAGAGATATAGACAAAGAATCAACAGTCTCGACAGTTCTTTGCATCATGGACATCATCTATTGCTGCCAATCCTGAACTGGGGCCGCGCAGGTGCGCGGGTACTCGAACCAACATCATCGAGATCAGTCCGCTCCTCTGCCAACAGATGACGGAGGATAGAGAAATACCCATCAGTGGACAAAACACCAACCACATCTTTATGAACCTCCGAATCAATCAACCAATTAGACTGATCATTCAAATCCAATACTGTGGTGTATCCTTCATTAGGCATTCTCAAAGCAAACTTCCCGAATTTGTAGTAAATAGCACCCCTCTGCCCAGGAACCAAAAATCTCCCAGCCAGCAAAGAAGAAGTATCCAAATACATGGCAGGAGCAGAAGGGCCAGACAACAATAACTCAAGATGCTCAAAAATTGGAGTAATCATCCCACAACAAAAAGAAGGAGTACGGGCATTAGCAGCCCTACTCCAAGCATCCATTAACATAGCCCCCAATGAAAATTTAATCCCATGCATCAAAGCATAAAGCATATATAACTCGGCAGTAATCACATTGCTAGATTCATATCGCCCGCACACAGAACCACCAACAAACTTTTGAATGTAACGTACAACAGGATTCCTAATGGAAGTAGCTCTACAGTCTTTAATATTAAATTTCCTATCATACTCAATCCCCGTAATATCCTTCCAAAAATCCCCCAGATAAACATTCTCATGCAAGAACACAGAATCGGGAGTACACCCATAAATCTCGTCAATTTGAGCACGTTGAAAGAAATATTCTTTACCTTGGAGCTTGAATTTCATGGATAATGGGAGTCCCCCCCGCACCTTTCATTATAGTGACCAAGGCCAAGAATTCATGTGACAGTTCCATGTATCCGGGCCAGCTCGCCGAGAGCAACTTCTTCCAACCAATGCCTTTGAGGAGACTCCAAACATCATCCTTCAGTTTCAGAGCTTTTAACGTCTCTCGGCATAGGTATTTGGTGCCCACAATTTGTCGATTCACCAAACTCTTAAATTTAGCAAATTCTTCATTGTCAAAGCCTTTGGGGCGACCACTTGAAGAAGATGATTCACCTCGTGCTCGTTTGCTATCCATGAATAAAATTGAAGGGTGAGATAAGGATAAATCAAGGCAATAAGGGGTTAGAGAAAATTGGAGAAAAGAAATTTTGATCGAAATGAAAATGGGGCGAAATGAGGATCCCAATATTTAAATTTTTCACGTGGCTCGGCCGAGCGACAGATGGCTCGACCGAGCGATGCCTCTGTCCGTGCAATAAGGGCTGGCATGATTTTGCTCGGCCGAGCCTGCCTCGCTCGGCCGAGCGAAGGCTCTGTCTGCAATTCCCAAACCAGCTCGGCCGAGCCTGTCTTGCTCGGCCGAGCGACACCTCTGTTTCTGACTTTTTCAACCTTTCCCTGCACAATCACAATCACTTCGCCTCCACATTTCCTATCTTCATTCACAATGCCAATCACACTTGTAGAACCACAAACAATTAAGAATCCTTCAACAGAACCACACAACATTAAACTAACACAAGCAATTAACAAACATTTATTCAAAACATAAAAAGAAACAAGCTGTAAATCCGTTGGGTTGCCTCCCAAAAAGCGTTTTTTTAACGTCGATAGCTCGACGAACATACCTCACATTCAATCATGATCAAAGGGTGCTGATCCCGAACTCATACCTCAGTCTATAGTCACATGCTCCTCCGGAAAGAAAAGCTTCCATCTTGCACTCCAAGGTAGATCTGTATCCATTCGAGCCTTCTTCATTCGATTTTTATCAAGCTCATCTTCATCCCCCGGATCTTCATTGTCTTCATTTTTCTTGCCCATGATATTTAAGCCCGGATCAAGCACATCATTCATCCTTTTCTTTTTCCCAGCTTTCTCAACTTCACTCTCATTCACATTCTTCGGAGGTAAAGAGAACTCAACTTCCTTTCCACAACATCGGAATGTGAGCTCACCATGTTTCATATCGAATAATGCATTGTCCGTGTGTAAAAATGGCCTTCCGAAGGTCAATTGAATGTTATCCTTGTTCTTCATATCCACAACAAGGAAATCTCCCGGAAATGTAAATATCAAAACTTCCACATGAACATCTTCAACTATCCCCCGTGGGCAAATTAAAGTATGATTCGCCACTTGTAAGACTTGACTAGTAGGTTTGAGTTCTCCAATCTCCAACTCCTTGTACAAGTCCCACGACATCACATTTACACTAGCTCCGGAGTCACACAAGGCTTTCTCGACATTAACATCTCCTATTGCACATCCAATCACAAAGCCCCCCGGATCCTCCTTCTTGCTAGCTATGCTCTTCTTTTCTTGTTCATAATTCCTCACATCACGTGGCTCTTCATCCAGGAATATTTCCACTCCAACAAGTTCATCCAACATCGGCACTCGCTCAATTTCTTCTGGAAGCGGCATTTCAATGTCTCCTTTCCGTACATAATCAAAAAAATGTACATTCTCGGTTTGCTCATCATTCTTTGCTTCCACCTTTTCTACTTCAACCTCATTTTCTTCTTCAACAACCAAACTCGACTCTCCTTCAACTTCCACCATCTCAATCTTAGGAGTCATTGCTTCCAATCTTTCCTCCATCCTACTTTCACCTTCAACCATATTACAACCTTTCTTTTGTACCACTTCGGTATCACTCAGGAATTTCCCAGCTTGATGCTTCCCGCTCAATTGTTTAGCAATGGAAGAAATTCGAAGTTGAATTTCAGCAAACATGCTATCTTACTTCTCAAATCTTTTATCTATTTCCTCATTTGGATTCCTCCTCGGCTCTTGGGTGGCATATCTACTATTTCCCCCAGCATATCCCCCTTGGCTACTACCTCCCCCTTCAAGTTATAACGGAGGATTAAGAGCACTGTCCGGGTTTGCATAGGAGAAGTTGGGGTGAAACCGGTTAGACGGATGGTAGTACATATTACCCGGCGGATTGTATTGAGGATGGCCATTGTATCCCATCCTTTAATTAACAAAATTTACACTTTCCAGGAAGGACTCTTCATGATGAACCACCACCATTTCCTCATTTCGATTCCCTGAAGTAGACAATGCGTTAAGCTTCCTTTGCATGGCTGCTATTTGCTCTTTAAATTCATCACTTTCCTTAGCCTCGTTGACCGACTTTACCAACCGATAATCTTTCCGTTCCTTGGGCCAATGGAAACTATTTTCAGCCATTTTCTCAATTGTCCTCCAAGCTTCTTCCTCTTCTTGATCGAGGAATGCACCACCCGATGAAGCATCCATCATGACTTTCGTATCATAGTTTAGTCCCCCATAGAATTGGAAAATTTGTTGACTCCGAGAAAGATCATGTCTAGGACACTTGCGTAGAAGCTCTCAGAACCGATCCCAAGCTTCATAAAGAGGTTCATCGTATCTTTGCCCAAACGATGTGATATCGGCCCTTCTATTCAAAGTCAAACTTGGCGGAAAAAACTTGAATAGAAACTTTTTTCTCAATTCTTCCCAAGTGGCAATATTCGATTTGTCTAAACTTTCGAACCAATTTCTCGCTCCATCCCTCAAGGAAAAGGAGAATAATCGCAGCCGTATTTGATCTTGGGGAACTTGGTTGATCTTTATAGTATCCGTAATCTCCAAAAATGAAGATATATGAACATTTGGATCCTCGGTTATGTGTCCCCCAAATTGGTTGTTTTGAATCATTTGGACCAACTGTGGCTTTATCTCAAATTGCGTGGCATTTACTCCTAACCGAAAACCTCCCGTTATTGGTTCCCCTTGAGGTCGAAAAAGGTTTTGAAGTGGTCTCCGAGGACCATTCCTCTCATTTAACATAGCTTTCATCAACTCAAGTTGTCTCTCTAACTCTTCAATCCTAACCGTGTCCTCTCCATGGTTAGCCATATCAAAATCAATCTCAATATTTCCTCTCCTTTCTTGAATTTTCCTTGCCTCAAGCTCCCTAGCCTTTGATCGAGTGATCATAAACTACCTAGGAAAAATCAACAAAACCAATTACAAAGCAAAACAATTCAACTAAACAAACTAGAACAATTAGCAAACAAATGTTAATAACAATATTCACACAAGCATTTCCTCAAACACCTAGCATACACTCCTTCAAACTTTCAATAATTTCACAAGACCTACTAGAAGGTTCCCCGGCAACAGCGCCAAAAATGTGACGACAGTGAAATGCAACACTATCTTCACGTTAAATTTTATCAATCCGAGTCCTTTTCAATTCGCTCAAGTGAAAACCATTTACTTGTTTGAAGGTTCAAATAGCTAGGCAAATAATAGTCGTTGATAATTGTTTAACTAGGCAAAATAGAATATAAACCAAGCATACAAGTAACAAAGCAATAACCAAACATGTGTAATTAAACTTCTCAAGCCAAAACAATTTAGTAACTTGTTTAGGTAGATCAAAATCTCAAGTTCAACAATAAGAAGATAGTGAGTGTTGATTGAATTTCTATTGTTCCAAGTTGAATCAAACTATGTTGTAAACCAAGTTTAATCCCTAAGAGGTTGAGCAATCGACCCTACATTCGCTAGCCCTTGCTACGGTGAACTAACGGTAGATGACACTAGGAATTGCAAACAACTACATTATTAACCCCTAGATCACTCCCAATCGACTTCAATTGTCGCCCTACGACCTAGCCCCGCACAGGGATTGGAACTAAAATTATAAGAATATACACTTTTCACGACGATTCTGTCCGCGTGTTGGCTGCAGCGTTCACATCAACTACCTCAAAAGCTGGCTATTACCTACACCTAAGAGATAAGGAACAAGCTCAAGTGCAATTCAATCCCTCAAAGGAAAGTAAACAAGCAAATTTGATATTAACTCATCACAATATCCATTTTACAACACTCACATATGAATTTAGTTCTTCATACCTTGAATTGAGTACAAATCAATAAGAGAAATGAGAGAATCCATTACAAAATAGCAAGGTCTAAGTAGGATCTTCTTTGATTGCCTTCCTTGGACTCAATCTACCTTCCTTCCTTCCTAGATCTTCACCAAGTTGGAAGAATTTGCCTTGAATCTCCTTAAATGTGGATGGGGAATAGTTTGGAGATGAATCTAGAGAGAACTCTCGTGACGGTTATTGAACGTTAGATGCTCGTGATGGTGTGTTTTATATCAACTTATCAATGTGTTTCTTTAGTATTTTAGTGTTTTTAGCGTAGTTTATTAACTTTTGCATGCATGATAGGGTTATTGAACGTTAGATGCTCGTGATGGTGTGTTTTGCAGATTTTTGGATGAAAAATGACTAAGGAAGGAATGAAGCCCGAGGAAGAAGTCTCGGCTTTGATCGACGCAGACCCGCATCGATCGAAGTCAAGAGCGAGGAGCGATCAGCATGAGGGGTTCCACCTCAATCGACGCTGGCATGAATAGATCGAAGTCGACAGAAATTCTAGGATCGAAGTGAAGGTCAATCCGAACTTCCACGTCGACCGATGTGAAGCCACGTCGGTCGATGCCGTCCCATATCTGGCAGATTTTTATTAATTTTAAGATAAATTTGTATCTTAAATCCTAAGCCTGACAGGATACATCCAAGACAACTATAAAAAGCCCTTCCTAGGTCGAAAATTAGTGTGTTAGATTTGAGATTTTATTAGAGAAAAAGACTATATAAACGATTTAGTATTTTGAGTTTATTTTCGCATTTGGATTGCACTGTGGCAACAACTTAAGATTATTCCGGATTTGAGTTTTTCTTTATACAAGATTATTTCAGGTTTTATCTTTTTTTTGTTAATTCTAATTATTTCTTTGAATAGCTTAATTCTCTGTAGATTCTAGGGTTTCAAATATTATTCCTATGTATGATTGAATTGAATTAATTGCCTTTCTGATTCGTAGTTTATGAAAACTACGACTTGGTATGATCTTGATTTACTGGCCATAAGATAGGATTAATTTAGTTGAAATTTAGAAACTCAAAAGGTGATAGATTTCAATATGGTTTTCATATTACAAACTATTTTTCTTGTCTGAAAAGAGAGAATCGATTGTAGGAATAAATCTGTTGATCGAATTGGAGTTAGTTATATTTTCTTGAGATTGAAAAGGTAGAGTAAATTAATTAATCAACTTTGTGAATTGTCCTCACTAGAAATTCATAATATTTTTTCCGATGTTCCACTACGAAGAAGAATGAAAATTGGCAATTAATTGATTCATAATTACATGTATGGCATAATAGGTAGAAAGCCCTAAGATCTGTGTTTCTCATATTCGAATTTCAAAACCTTTCACAATTTACTGTTTTATTTTCAATTTTAGAATTCAAACCACAAAATCTTGTTTACTATTTTCCTAACCAATATTCCAAAAACGATTGATTTAGTACTTAGGGTTTATTCATTACTTCACTCCTCTAGGATTCGATAATTTTATTTGCCACTATATTATTAGCTTTGCTAAGTCGCTAGTAAATAATTTTAGCGATCAGATTTTGGCGTCGTTGACGGGGAGTGAATAGAATTAAGCCTCACTATTATTTTTGTGCTTGGAATGTTGATTTTAGTTTCGACTTTGATCAACGTCTAGGAGCATCGATCGAAGTCGATGCAATTTTTGTTATTTTCTTCTTGTTTCGTATTTTTGTTTTTCTTTTCCAGTTTAACCTCAACTACCTCCTTTGCTGTACAGGTAGTGCATGAGTACAAGAGCTAAAGGAAAGGACCTGCTAGACAACGATCCGGAAATTGAAGCTACTTGCTGAAGGAAGATTCATGAACAAGGAAGCTCGAGTAACCAAGCAATGGCCGACAACGTGCCACCGCTAGTAGACCCACTACCTCCGCCGCAACTAACCCCGGAGGAGCAAACCGTGCTTATCCAAGGAGTTCAAGCCATGAGGGCACAACTTCAGCATCTGAATCTTGCGAGGAACCATCAGAATAACCTACATCTTTGCCGCAACCCACTATTTGAAAACATTCCTGATGATGATGAGGAAGAAGATTAGGATCAGCCAGAGGGATCAGATGATGATGAGGAAGAGGAAGCCATGCAGAAGCGGTATCGACCTCTGTTCAAAGAGACAGACTTCAGAATTGGCATCAACTACCAATAACTTCGAGCTAAAGACCGGATTGGTGCAAATGGTGCTGCAAAACCAATTCGGCGGGAGAGCAATTGAGGATCCATACGCACATCTGGATAAATTTCTTATGCTCTGCAATAATGTCAAGATCGGAGGGGTCAGCAAGAGTGCCATCCGAATGTGTCTGTTCGCATTCTCTCTGAGGGACAAGGCACAATCCTGGTTTACTGCACTGGACAAGGGGAGCATCAGTACATAGATGGAGCTATGGAATGAATTCCTAGAAAACTTCTTCCCTCCAAACATCATTAGGAAGAGAAGGAAGGAAATCATCCATTTTGCTCAAATGCCTGACGAGAGCTTCTACGAAGCTTGGGAACATTACAAGGAGTTGCTGAGATCTTGCCCAGGTCATGGTCTATCCCTAGGAGAGTAGGCAGAGGCATTCTACGAAGGGCTCAATGAGAGGACCGTTGAGTTGGTGGATACCACACTGGGCGGCACCATCATAACAAAAAGCGGAAAGAAAGCCATGGATTTCTTCCAAAAGATGGCCAACAACAATCAACGTTGGTCCTCGACTCGACATGGACCTGTGAAGGCTGTTGAGAAAGTAGTGGAGAAGGTCGCCGAAGATCCTGATTTGGCAGATGAGGTAAACTGCAGGAAGACTTCACTACTCTGAAAGCGGCAGACTGTTGCAGCGGTGGAGCCGGTGCAAGCTCCGGTTGAAGTGGATTGTGCCGATGTAAATTTCATCCAAAGGGGTGGTTATCAGAATAATTACCGCGGAGGATATCAACAGCACAATCAGTCCTACAACTACAATCACGCTAGGAACCACCCTGGGTTTTCCTACGCGAACCCTCAAGCTACGGAGCAACCACCACTTGGATTTGCAGTGCAAGATGGAGCAGTGGTGGAGAAGAAGAAGCCAAATCTCGAGGAGATTTTGGCTAAGTTTATGCAGGGGTCCACTGATAAAGTGAGCAAGCTGGAACAGGATATCTCAGGAGTTAACACTAAAGTAGACCGTGTGGAATATATTTGCAAATCATTGAGACACAGGTCAGTCAGATCGCCAATGCCCTCGGAGCCCAACACAAGCCCGGACAGCTTCCAAGCAACACACAAGTAAACCCCAAAAATCAGAATTAGAGGAATCAAGTGAATGTCATCATACTGAGAGGGGGTAAGTCCTATGACGGGCCAAAACATCCAGATACAGACCCACAGGAAACCGATGAAGGCAAAAAGGAAGGAGAGGACGTAGAATTGTTCTTGACTTCGATCGATGCCGAGCACGTCGATCAAAGTTGAGGCTCGGATGCATCAACCAATCAAGACCCTGTGTTGATTGATGCAGGGTCACCTCGGTCAAAGTCGACGCTAACTCCGCATCCGAAAAAGCCGCCGATGTTGTTTCCTTAGCGGTTCGCAATGACCAAGATGCACAAGCAATATACACATTTTCTCGAGAACATGAAGAAGGTGCACATCAACATTCCCTTGGTTGAAGCACTGCATGAGATGCCCGGATACATCAAATTCCTAAAAGACATGGTCTCTCAGAAACGACCATTCATGGAGCACGAGATGGTAAACCTCTTCGAGGAATGCAGTGCGGTAATTCAGAGGAAGATGCTACTGAAGAGAGAAGACCCGGAGTCCTTCACTATATCATGCGTCATCGGAGGAGAGACATTCGGGAAGGTTCTATGCGACTCAGGAGCATCCATCAACTTGATGCCATTGCCAATTTTCAAAAGGCTGGCCATCGGAAGCATCCAGCCGACCACCATATCACTGCGGATGGCGGATAGTTCTGTCTCCTACCCAAAGGGGATCATGGAGGATGTACTCGTAAAAGTGAAGGATTTCATCATACCAGTTGATTTTGTGGTTCTAGACATGGAAGAGGACCACAACATTGTAGGGTTTTCCTGTGAACCGAATCACCAAAACCAAATGAACCGGACCGTTTATGGTTATTGTTCATAAAACATTCAAAAACCTTAAGCATGCTCCTATTGAATTTAATGCGTGGATAAAGAATTATTTACCTTAATTCCGTAGTCTCATAAATGATCTTTCGCATTTGTATTCCCAGATCCAGAACCAACCACGCGATATTATTAAATCTGCGGAATGAGAAATTAGAAATCTTATTTCTAGATTTAACAATAATCGAAAAAGACAAAGAGAAAGGGATTAGGAGTTGTTCTCCATATTAGATCTTCAGATCTGTTTCCTGGTGCGTTCAGATCTGCTACTGGTGAGGATTCCACAAATCTGTATATGAGCAAGACCAGAATTTGAAAATTCTCCTCCTTTTTCTTCTCAAAATCGGCACCCCTCTCTCTCTCTCTAGGTTTTCTGTTTTTCAACTGTGTTACAACTTATGAGAGAGAGCTGTCTATTTATAGACCTAGGGTTGTAAACCCTAATGGGCTCCTGGGCTCAATTCAGCACACTTTCCTTGGGCCAGACCTGGGACCTAATGCAAATAATAAAGTGGGCCTATAAATTAATTAATTCCCATGTCCACAACCCAGGACACAATTAATTAATTAATATTAATTCTTTTTCACCACAGAATTAACACTAACCTACCCCTTTATTACCACGTTATGAGAACGGGCTGCATTATTGAGAATCCCCATATTTAAGGTTACCGGACATTCATTAATTAATCGGAGCCTCTGACAAGCTCTAACTACAATAAATTAATATCTTATAATTCTTGAGTAGTACCACTCAATCCTTATCACTCGTGCCTGAACTTAATCAGCCTGCAGGACTTTGGCACGATGAATGTCATTGAGCTCCTCAGGGAATGTCCTCATCTCCTCAGGGAATATCATTTGGCACGATCGAAGTCGAGCAAAACCTGACGAGTTCCAACTCCGATCCGCCTATCCTGGACCTCAAACCTCTACCCGAACACCTCAGGTATGCATATTTGGATTCTGATGATACTTATGCAGTTATCGTGTGTTCTTTTCTGACACAGGTTGGGTTAGAGAAACTACTGAGAGTTTTAAGGAAGTACAAGTCCGCGATCGGTTGGACTTTAGGAGATACCAAGGGGATCAGTCCTTCACTGTGTATGCACAAAATCATACTGGAAGAAGATGCAAAACCAAAGAGACAGACACAGCGAAGACTGAATCCTATCATGCAGGAGGCCGTGAAGAAGGAAGTTCTGAAGTTCCTAGACCACGGCATGATCTACCCCATCTCTGATAGCAAATGGGTCAGCCCCACTCAGGTGGTAGCAATGAAAGGGGGGATGCAAATTTTAAAGGGGGATGACGGAGAACAGATAGCAACACGACCTGTTACAGGATGGTGGTTCTGCATTGACTACCGGGTTCTCAACAATGCCACTTGCAAGGACCACTTCCCGCTTCCATTCATTGACCATATGTTGGACAGGTTATTCGGTTTTCCTTACCATTACTTTCTTAATGGTTATTCTGGATATAATCAGATTGCAGTAGCACCGGAGGACCAGCACAAGATGACGTTCACCTATCCCTACGGAGTGTTCGCCTACCGACGGATGCCGTTTGGGCTTTATAATGCGTCAGCGACCTTCCAACGGTGCATGATGGCTATCTTCCACGACTTGATCGAAGAGGTTATGGAGGTATTCATGGACGATTTTTCAGTATTTGGTAGCTCCTATGATATTTGTTTGCAGAATCTAGCTACTGTACTGAAGAGATGTGTCGATACCAATCTGTGCCTCAATTGGGAGAAGTGCCACTTCATGGTACGAGAAGGCATTGTGCTGGGACATAGGATATCTGCCGAAGGATTGGAGGTGGATAGAGCAAAGGTGGCAGCGATTGAAAAGATGCCACCACCATCAAATGTCAAGGGAGTCAGAAGTTTTCTTGGACACGCTAGATTCTACAGGAGGTTCATCAAGGACTTCTCAAAGATTTCTAGACCTCTGTGCAACCTATTGGAGAAGTACGTGTCCTTTGTATTTGATGAGGAGTGTTTGCAGGCCTTCGAGAGATTGAAGAAGGCCTTGGTAACTGCGCCGGTCCTAACATCGTCAGATTGGGGAGAGTCGTTCATCTTGATGTGTGACGCCAGCGACTTTGCAGTGGGAGAAGTTCTGGGACAGCTGAAGGGGAGACTCTTCCATGTTATCCACTACGCCAGCAAAAGCATGAACCCGACGTAGTGTAACTACACCACCACTGAGAAGGAAATGCTCGTGGTGGTCTATGCATTCGACAAGTCTCGGTCCTATCTGATAGGTTCGAAATCAGTCATATAGACGGACCATGCCGCTATCAGATATCTATTTGCGAAGCAGGATGCCAAGCCCCGCCTCATCAGATGGATTCTGCTACTGCAGGAATTTGACTTGTAGATCAAAGATAGGAAGGGGAGCGAGAACGTGATAGCCGATCACTTATCACGGTTAGAACAACTGATTGAGGGAGACAATTGATAGTTATAGATCTTAGAGACCTTTCTCGATGAGCAGATTTATGCCATTTAGGATCTGCGAGAGACGTATGAGTCGAAGACACCGTGGTATGCAGATTATGCTAACTACCTGGTGACTGACATTCTTCCACCAGATTCCTCCCCATGTGCCAAGAAGAAATTCTTGCATGAAGTTAGATTCTAATATTAGGAGGATCCCTACCTATGGCGACGATGTGCTGATGACATTATTCGCCGATGTGTTCCCTAGTCAGAGTGGCGGCAGATCTACGAGGCGTGCCACTCTTCTCCTAGCGACGGTCACCACTCAGCCAAGCGGACCACCTTCAAGATTCTGCCAAGCGGTTTCTACTAGCCTTCTATCCATGGGATCTGTCGTGGGTGGATTATAGGTTGTGATCGTTGCCAGCGGGACCGGCAACATCTCACAGAGGGATGAGATGCCACAGACCCTGGTGATAGAAGTTGAAATATTTGACGTCTGGGGGATAGACTTCTTGGGACCCTTTCCACCATCCCATGGTTTCTCTTACATTCTGCTAGCGGTCGACTATGTATCGCGGTGGGTGGAAGCCATCCCGACGACCATGAATGATTCAAAGGTCGTCATCAACTACCTGCAAAAGCTGGTAACAAGGTTTGGGACGCTTAGAGCTCTGGTGAGAGATGGGGGGTCTCACTTCTACAATAAGTTATTAGCTTCCCTACTCGCAAGATATGGAGTCAAGCACCGAGTCACTACACCGTATCATCCTCAAGGGAACTGTCTGACTGAGCTATCCAATCGAGAGATCAAGCATATTTTAGAGAAGACGGTGAAACAAAGGAAGGACTGGGCTGTGAAGCTTGATGATACGCTATGTGCATATCGCACTGCCTACAAGACGCCCATTGGTACATCCCCATATCAGCTGGTGTTTGGGAAGTCCTGTCACCTTCCCGTTGAGATGCCAGCATAGGGCATGGAGTGTAATTAAGGAGCTCAACTTGGATTGGAAGCTGGCTGCTGCTGATCGAGAGCACGAGGATTTTTGGGATGAGGCATACGAGAACAATGTTATCTACAAGAAGCGTGCTAAGAGGTTTCACGACAAAGGAATTCGCCAGCACATCTTTAACTCTGACGACAAAGTCCTCCTCTTCAATTCCCGCCTCCGTTTCATGCCTGGGAAGTTGCAATCAAAGTGGACCGGTCCATACACTGTGGTCTGCCAATTTCCAAATGGCATAGTAGAACTAGCAGGTCAGAACGGCACGACTTTCAAGGTCAACGAACAAAGGCTGAAACAGTATTGCACACCACTTCAAATTGGTGTTGTAGAGGTGTACTACTTGGATCGTCCATGAAGTTAGGTATCGTCGAGCTAGCGACGTAAAACCAAGCACTTGTTGGGAGGTAACCCAACAATTTATTTAGTTTCAGTGTTTTTCCTTATTTTTGCTTCAGTTTTTGAATTTGAATCTCCAGTCGAACATAAAATTATTGAGTGTTGCCTTATTTTTTTCGTACAAGTCTAATTTCATAGGAAGCGAATTGGTGTCGACTTCGACCGACGCAGACCCACATTGATCGAAGTTGACGACTCAGGGCCGAGCAATTTTGGCTCAACTTCGATCGATGCATACCCGCATCGGTCGAAATCAAAGCTTCATATGTGCAGAACGGGCAGGTAAGTTTTTAATTTAAAAACCCTTCCCCTCCGTCACTTCACACACGACACCAAACACTCCCAAACACAAAAACCCTCCATCCCTTCACCTTCAAGCACCAATTCTACACAAGGTATGACTTCTAATCACTTCCTCTTTCGAATTTAACAAGGTTTTTGACATTTGCTCTTGATTTGGAAGGATTTGAACCGTTGGAATTGTGAATTTTTGCTTAGTTGATATTAGGACCTAAATTTGATTTCCATGCTTAGATTTGATATGGTTTAGTTGTTTAGTCGATATATATCCTTGCTTTGCCTCGATTTCAAACTTTATTGAGTAAGATTTTGGATTTTGGTGATTTTCCTCTTTTCTTTGTGGATTCGATTTTTGGCCAAATTGAGAAACCTTTGAATTAGGGGAATTCATGATTGTATCCTGCTCATTTTAGGGATGAATTGCTCATTTGTTATGTCAATTTCGAATGGGTATGTGCTTAAATGAGGGAATTTTTTATTTTTGATGGGAATTTGTGATGTTTTGCCTTTGTGAAATTGAGGTTTGGTGTTGTTTGCTTTGCCCTGATTTTTGCCTCATTTGTGCAGCACTAAGATGGCCGGATGACGAACAATCCGATCAAATGCAGAATTGATGGCCAACAACCGGTTTCTCCAAGCCGGCATTCGCTAATCCCGGTGCCCGTGCCCCGACACCATGGCACAGCTCGGCATTGGTGCCGACGTGGAGGCTCTACTCCGACGGATCCAATGGAGGAGATGGATGACGGCTCAATGGGCCACATACCCAGTCTTGTCCGAGAATTCTTTGCGACCCTCAAGGTGACGAAGATATCCCAGCAAGTGAGCCACTCTCCTTTCAATTTCAATTAGGCGGTCAGAGGCACACCTTGACTCAAAATCAACTTGATGAGATTCTGTGGTGCCCTGTTTCTGCTTTCCAGAGGAGTTCAGCCTGGCGACTTTCTGGAGACAGATTGCATCAGAGTTGGAGGATACAGGGGATCTTGATTCTGGGGCTCTCAAAGCCTCCTTAGTCGACAACCCCGCCTTCCGCTACATTCTGCGGTACCTTGGACTCTCCCTTGCCGGTCGAAATGAAAGTGGCAAGGTGCATTTTCAGGAGCTTCTGGTGCTCAGGGGGATGCTCACACGGACCAGAGTGAGCATGGCTGGGCTTGTGATGGACAACTGGGAGAGGTAGGTGAAGGCCAAGCCCAATACTGTGTGGAGTGGGGGATTGACCAACCCTATCGCCGACGCTCTTGGGATTCCGACGGTGGACTTGGAGGCTTGTCCACACCCCATGAGCTTGGATATTCAGCAGCTCATCCAAAGGCAGCCTCTCGCTTGCCGACCACTTAGCGGATGGTTCTGGAAATTTTGGAACGGGGACTTCTTCTATCTGCCGTAGCCTGCACTGACACATGTCACGGACTATGAGTCCCGTAGCAATTGGTTTATGTTGATTGAGGCCCACATGGAACACATGAAGGGCCCGAGGGGGCGAGGTGAGCCTACCTACTGCCTCAGGCATCGGAGTCGCCAATTGAGGGCCGATCAGCGCGTCTTGACTCCTGAGCAGGAGCGTGAGGAGGAGCAGTGACTGCTCCGTCGACAGATCGTGCACGCAGCAGAGGACACCCCCGAGGATCAGGGACCGGGGCATTTTTATGGAGAGGGATTGAGTTCATCACAACCCGATTGAACTCGGTTTGCGACATTCATGCAACAACAACAACAGTTGGCCACGCAAGAGCGGGCTTTCCAGGAGCAGCAGCAGCTGTTCATAGATCAGCAACGCACATCCTTCGAGGACATTCACACGTCCTTCGAGGAGGAGCGAGCAGTCAGCACTGCCCATCACGTGTTCGTGAATGCACAGCTGCAGCACATGATTGAGCAAATGGATGATATCCAGCTCTACATTGAGCCTGTGGTTGCCTACCGCCGACAAAGGCGACGAAGAGACGAGGATGACATTGGTCCCTCCGACCAATCCTGAGGTACCATTTTTCTTTTTCATGTCTGACTTGCAAACTTTTTCACTCCTTTAAGTGAAATAAGTTTGGGGGATGAGGACTCGAAAAAGGAAAACATTTTATTCGCTTTATTTATTTATTTATTTACTTTTGTATTTTTTTGCATTTTAGGTCTTACTAATTGCTGCATATAGAATTTAGGACCATCCTTGTTCTTTTGCTTCAATGTGAACAATTGCTCTCTGCAAGGCTTTTCACTCAATCCAGTATTTTGAATTCTTGATTTGTGGTACTATGTTGGGAAAATATTCCTAAACTATCCTTAGGATCACATTGTAAAAGGTTTTGTTGGATCAAACCTTACTAGATGGTCGATCATTGCTGAACCTTAGCATAACCTAGCAACTCGTGTAATGTCCTGTATAGGGTGAATATTGAGTTGTAATAGAATAGGTTTCTTGAAACACTCTCAGCAAACATCAGAGAATGCTAAAGAGGAAGAAAGCTAGTGATAGAAGAATGATGAGGAGTCAGCATTTGATAACACGTCACAGATTGCTAAGGGCGTTAGCAATCCGAAGTCAAAAAGTAGCAGAAGAGCATTTGCTGCGCAAACAAACATCTAGTCCAGCAGTATGCTGAAAGATATCCAGCATCCCGCTCCAGAAAAGATCAGCAAAGCAAATCTCAACGACTGCTGCACCGTAATTCTGACCAACGCACGAAGAATAGACCTGTCAGAAGTAGGTCGGAAAAGCCTGTACAGAGACAGAAAAGTTGGTAAAAAGATACCTGCAATTAAGATGAAAGATCCGTTGTGTCTAAACGGAACTGCCAACTCAAGTTTCGAAGAGCCAACTATAAAAGGCAAATCAAAGGAAGATACACAAGCTGCTCACTCTCTAACGCAAATACACGTACGAAAGATTCCAAAAAGGTAAAAAGTCTTGAGAGCAGTTCAGTTGAAAGGCATAACACAGAGACATCGAAAAGCCTTCAACAACTTGAGTGTCTTATTGTACATCTGACACTCATCTGAGTGATTCTTGAATTGATTCAAGAATCTTCAATCATTGGGATCATTTTCTTTATAGAAAGTATCGAGCAGTCAATTTCTCGAGAAGGAATTGATTAGGACGGGCACTGAAGCCACAAAGGAAGGACAGTTCGGAAGGAACTTTAAACTCTTCCACAGGTGGTAAAAGCGAGTTTTATGAAGGTGCGCCCTTGACTCAGTCGGAGCCACAACTGAGAGGTTCGGAGTATCGGAAGATAGCCGTAAAGTAGCTAGACCAAACGTCGGCTACCTGCTTTACAGGAAAGGCAACTCTTTGTACACTGTATACTTTCTTAGTGAAATTCTTAGCGATTCGGCTAAGGAGTGGACGTAGATCATTTGACCGAACCACTATAAACCTTGTGTTCTCTTGCTGATTACTGTTTTATTTCTTTTGTGATACTGTGATTTAAAACCTAGCAACAGAGTTGCTAGTGTATAATTGCAAGAAGAAACTTAAGTGAACTTGAACAAAACCCTAAGTTGAGAATAACCTAAATACAAGTAAACACTATTTTATTCCGCTGCATTTCGTGTGTATACCATACTGCTACCACGACGACTCTGATCTCATGGACCAACAAGTAGTATCAGAGCAGGAGGTTGAAAAACCGACTGCTTCTGAGTCGCTTAGGACCTAGATCCTAGTTTTTCTTGCGTTTCTTGTATCTGTATCTTACATAGCTCAGGTAAAGGCGAAGATAATCAAAATGACGAATCACGCTCTTCCAAAGTACAACAAGGATGGATTTGAAACCTGGAAAAAGAAGGCTATGATCCCGTTGCAGAGTATTCATCCAGAGATGAGGGACATTCTCATGGTTTGTCCTATAGAGATCCTGAAGGTTAACACTGCACCACCCGGACCCGCTGGTGGTCCACCCAGACCTGAGATGGTGAAGAAACCCTACGAAGGATGGACTCTTGAATACAAAAAAGAGAGGCCAGCTGGAGTTTATCGCCATGAAACTAATCATGGATTGTCTACCTCCCCTTATGTCTGACAAAGCTCTAGACTACAACACAACAAAAGAGATGTGGGAGTACGTCTGTGAAGTTTCTCAGGAGACGGAACAAATGAAGCGAAACAAGCTACAAGTAGTTGTAGACAAGTATGAATCCTTTGCCATGGTTCCTGGTGAAACCATTCAGCTGATGGAAGAAAGATTCAACACTATCATAGGAGAACTCAAAAATATCGGCAAGACATATGACAAAGGGGAAATGAATAACAAGATTATATCCAAGCTCTATCCCAGAAGTGATTGGTTTGTCAAAATGACAAGTTTAAGTAAAAAAGATCTTAGCAACATGTCTACCGCTGAAGTTTTCTCTCAATTAAAGGCGCATGAATTCATCATTCAACAGTCGAAGAAGAATGAAGCTGCTATAGCACATCCAAATGCAACAAGTGTTGGAACTCAAGAAGACGTAGCATACTTCGTCAAAAATGACAAAAACAAATGGTAATCTCCTAGGAAACCGTTATATAATCAGGAGAGATCAACACCAACAACACCGACAAAGGAGACTCCCTCAACTTCTAACTCAAACAGTGAAAATCAAAAGATAGACGAGTTGGAGGAGCAGATGAAGAAGATACAGAAAATGATTCTGGAAGCAAATGCCAAAAAGGAGGCAAAAACAACCTCGATACAGCATCCTACTGAGAAAAAGATAAGGACATGTTTTGAATGCAAATCCCCTGATCACTTGAAGCATGACTGTCCAAAAGTAAGCCCTGAGGAAATAGAACGGTTGCGACAAAGATTTGAAAGACGAGCGGTTCGAGCTGTGACAAAGGCGTTGCTGACGCGGACAGAAGTCCCAAATATTCCTGACAACAAAGAGGAATATTACCCTACTGACGAGGAAGAGGAAGCCTTGATGGTCTTCATGGCAAGAATCGTTGAGGATGGTGAACCATCTGCTAATGCTGAGCAACCTTCCGAATTGGCCCTAGCAGTCGACAATCAAGAGGTAACATCTATAGTTAACATTTCATGATCAGCACACACATTTGAATCGGAGGATTCCTTCTTAGATTCCGAGGAAGATTATCTTACCAAGCTATCTTTAGAACTTTCAAAGGTATAAACCTTGAAAAATGCTATCGTAGAAGATAATTCTTCACTCAAACAGAAAGTCATAAGTCTGACCGACGAAGTCGAAAGACTAAGGTCCAATAGTGAGGAGCTATCAAGACTTAGAACTGAATTTTCTGAGCTCTCTGAAAATTTCAATAATCTTGAAAAAGAAAATCTGTTTTTGAAAAACAAAGCCAATGAGAAGTGTGTTTGCGCGTATATGACTAGTCAGGATATCTTGAATAACCTGATAAGCCAACAGAGACGTCATGGTGACCGATCTGGAATTGGGCACAGTTGTTATGATGAAGATGAAACTTCGAGGCAAAAGAGAAAAATCATTTTTGTTTCTGCCGGAAAAATATTTGGTGATAGCAAAGAGAAGGATACATTAATTGCTGAATCATCGAATGCTAGGACAAATGCTAAGCAGATTGCTCAGCAGAATATCAAGCAGCCTGCTGGACCCAAGCAGAGTGTCAAGCACTATGTTAGACCTCAGCAAAAAGTCAAGCAGAAAGTAAGATTTCTGCAGAGTACCATAAGAGATGCTGAATCTCAGCAAAGTTCTCATTTTAGGTCTGCTAAGCAGAACTATTCAGCAAATTCAAGGACAAAGGTTGAGCATCATGTTTCAAATGCTAGGAAGCCAAATCCTATCCTTTCTCGGGGAAGGCACAATGAATATCATTCAGTGAATCCCCAGTACTATCATTACACACCACATAGGAGAAACACCTATGTGAGACCCGAGTCTAGATACGTGTATCATCAAAGGACGATGAAGGCGAATAAGCACAACACAGAACCACATGCACACGCACATCAAAAGGTTGAGAAGGTTGACAAAATGAATCTCAAGGAGAAAATCTTGAAGGTTACCAAAATGTGGGTTCCAAAAGGAACAATGACCCAAGCTAATCCTTCTGGACCCGACGTGAAACGAGGACCTAAATCAACCTAATTGTTCTTGCAGGATCAGGATTCAAGTGCGAAGACATCAGACATGTCAAATGAGTGGATCCTAGACAATGGTTGTTCTGCGCACATGACGGGAGACGAAGACCTGTTCTCAGACATTCAGAAATCATATGGTCCATCTGTCGTGTTCGGAGATAACAACAAAGGAAGAGTGCTTGGCAGAGGATGTATAGAGAGCAATGGACTAAGGATTGTCAACGTGGCTCTCGTATCAAACCTCAAGCATAATTTGCTAAGCATAAGTCAACTATGAAAAAACAGGTACACAGTATATTTTTTTCATTCAGGTTGTTCTATAGCTGCAAATGTTACAGGAGAAGTAAAACTTCGAGGAATCCAGAAAGGAGGTCTTTATGTTGTCGATTGGCAAAGTGGCCAACAACATTCATGCTTTCTAGCTCTGAGCAAAGAAGAAACCACATGGCTATGGCACAAAAGGTTAAATCATTTTAATTTTAAAACCATTAACCATATTGCCAGAAACGAGCTTGTCGCAGGTCTACCTGATGACATCACATTTCGTAAGGAAGGGGTATGCAAAGCCTGTCAACAAGGGAAGCAGACCAAAGCTTCGTTCCACTCCAACCCAGAGAAAAGTACCTCAAGCAGGATTCTTGAATTATTGCACATGGACCTATTTGGACCAGTCACTCCACCCTCTGTAAGTAGAAAGATATGTACTTTAGTGGTAGTTGATGACTATTCTAGGTACACATGGGTTCGTCTGCTTAAAGCCAAAGATGAGGTTAAGATCATTCTACCCGAGTTAATTCTTAAGGAGCAAAACAGTAAAGAGGTTACTGTAAAGAGGATCCAATCTGACAATGGCACCGAATTTTGCAATGGAATCCTCATGGATTTCTGCGCAGAAGCTGGTATAAATCATGAGAGGTCCACTGCTAGGACTCCTCAGCAGAATGGTCTAGCAGAGAGAAGAAATCGGACACTGAAAGAAGCAGTGCGATCTATGCTAGTCGATGCTGATTTACCTGCTAAGTATTGGGGAGAAGCGGTGATGACGGCCTGCTATACGCAGAACAGAAGTTCCATTAACGGCCGATTCAACAAGACTCCCTACGAAGTATATAACGGTCGTAAGCCTAATTTAGATTATCTACGTGCTTTTGGTGCGACATGTTATATCCATAACAACGGAAAGTCGAAACTTAACACTTTTTCACCGAAGTCAGATGAGGGTGTACTTCTTGGATATGGTCACCCCACTCACAAAGGTTATAGAGTGTTAAATAAGACTACTGGAATTGTGGAAATAACATGCAATGTTATTTTTTATGAATCTACTTTAGTGCGCAGAGCTATAAAAGAGACGAAGGAAACCAATCATGAGACTAATGATGTCAATGGTCAATCAATTCTGAATTCTTTCAAAAACTTACGAATTGACCCGACTAAGCCTATGAATGATTTTGATCCAATCCAGACGCGCTCAGCAAGTGATCAAACTGCTGACCAAGCCAGTGATGCCAATGATCATGCTGAGGCCAATCCTCAAAAGGATATCTTTAATCTGCTTGATGATTCAGATAAGGAGACTTCAAAGTCTCCTACTGTTGCTGAAGGAGTAGGTGCTACTGAAGATCTTGGCAGAGGAGCTGCTGAGATACCAGCTGTTGAAGTACCTGCTGAAGAAGAAGCTCCTGACCATGAAGTTCCTATAGCAGAAGCTCCAGTTGCTGAAGGAATTCCTGCTGCTGAAGAACAAATTGCTAACATTCCAGATGCTGAGGATCAAGCGAATGATGAAGAGAATGCTGATAGTCGAGAAAGAGAAGGAAATGCTGAAGAACCTATCAGACCAGCATGGTTACGATCTCATTCTCTAGAAGATGTTCTTGGAAATATTAATGATCCTATTCTGACAAGACAAGGGTCCGCAATGTTTTCTTGCTACCTATCTAGTGAGGAACCAACTAAGGTTGAGGATTCTCTTCGCGATCCAGACTGGGTGAACGCTATGCAAGAGGAGCTTGCTGAATTCACTCGCAATCACGTATGGGATCTAGTAGATAGACCAGAACATCATAATGTTATTGACACCAAATGGGTATTCAAGAACAAGAAGAACGAATCAGGCGTGGTGGTGAGGAATAAAGCACGTCTTGTAGCCAAAGGTTATAAACAGTGTAAGGGCATTGACTATGATGAGACGTTTGCTCCAGTGGCTAGATTAGAAGCAATAAGATTGTTTCTTGCATATGCTGCACATCATGAATTCTCGGTCATGCAAATGGATGTCAAAAGTGCATTCCTAAATGGCGAGCTCAAAGAAGAAGTCTATGTTGAGCAACCCCCAGGATTTGAAAATGGAAAGCATGTATATAAGCTAAAAAAAGCTTTATATGGTCTGAAGCAAGCACCACGAGCATGGTACGAAACATTATCTAAGTTTCTGCTCAACAATGGTTTCAAAAAAGGAAGGATTGATCAAACACTCTTTCGTATTAAGGACAAAGGAAGCATTTTACTTGTGCAAATTTATGTTGATGATATTATTTTTGGCTCAAAAAATCAAGATCTCTGCGATAAATTCTCCAAGCTAATGATGAGCAAATTTCAAATGAGTATGATGGGAAAGATGTCCTACTTCCTTGGACTTCAAGTTCAACAATCCAATGAAGGAATTTTCATTCACCAAAGAAAATACACGCGGGAATTGGTGATCAAGATGTTTCAATGCGATGGTGGATGAGTTTAAAACTCTTGCTGAATTGGTGATCAAGATGTTTCAATGTGATGCTGGATCATATTCTGAGCTCTCTGCTAAGAAGTATGCAGTGATGATGGCTCTCACAGATAGAGTGAAGGGAAATTGGGAAAAAAATTTCTTCGAACGATGGGCAGAGCACGCCAGGAAGAATGATCACATATCGGTAGATGAAACATTCTTCTCAAATGTTAACTTTTGATTGAAAATATGCAAGTTTCTGGAGATAGTCATACACCCCACGAAGGTTGATCAAGGTGTGAAGTTACTTCCCACTGATTTCATTCCTGTAACAAGGAAGGAAGCCAACCTTCTTGACTACAAGAAACCAAAAAAGTTGACTGACAAGTCAAATGTTGATAAAGATAAGCCTACTTCAGATGAGGAAGTCGATGAACGATCTTTAGGACACCAGGTGTAGCAGACGGCATCACCTGTCACTACTGAAGAAATAGCAGTACTGACTAAGAACGTTGAAACAGAGCAGTGCTTTCAGCAACTTGAGGACATTGTAACCCTCAGTGTATGCCTACCGAAAGGATAGAAGAAATTATGGAGAAGAAAGCAACAGAACAACCACCGCTCCCGATTGGTCAACTTGCTCTTCCAATTTCATCTGAACAACAAACAGAAGTTGTGCCAACAGAAAAAAGGAGATCTACTCGTCAACGACTGTTCAAAACTGCTGAACTTCAGGAAATCGAAGAAGCCAAGAAGAAAGCAGCTGCTGCTACTGAAAAGGAGGTTGACCCACCCTTGTCCTCTAAAAGTTTTGAGGATCGTGTCAAAGGCGTACGTGAAAATAAAAGGAAACATGACGCTGCAAAGAAAGCACAGGAAACTAAAGAATACAGGAAGGAGATAGAAAGAAATTACATTTGAAGGAAGAGACTTAAATTTTGAACAGATAAAGCAATCTCACGACGAGCGAGAGGCCCAAAAAAAGATTGCTAGTGCGCCCTAAAAAAAGGAAGCTGCTGAAGAATTGAGCAGAGCAGCAAAGAAAGGCAAGACAACAGTAGACTCTACTCAGAAAGGGAAAGAGTTGGAAATTCTTGTTGAAGTTGATAAAACTGCCGAAATTACACCTGAAGAAGACGACATATCTGATGCTGAGCTAGACAAGATGATCCACTTTGGCGCTTTCAATGCTAAAGAACACTCCAAAGGCAAACAGGTTCAGATTCGCGAACCAACCGACGAACCTAATAAAGGCGATAGTTCAAAGGAGGACGTACCACACAAAGCAACAGATGTTATACCTCCTAGGGATAAGGATGCAGGGTCGTCAGGAACCACAAAGGAGATCGCAGACACGAATATGTCTGCTGAAGAACCTGCTGCTAAGGAAAATATTGTTGAGTCTGAAAAGAAACCGTCCGCTGAGGACATGACTCATACAAATGCTGAAGAATCTACTGTAGCTGAAGTAATCATGACGGACACTGTTGAAGAAGTCCATGTTGCTGAGGAGACAACAGCCGCTGCTGATAATGAAGATCAAACAGATGATACGATGGAACAAGAAGTCTCCTCTGCTGGATTTTTGAATGAGTCCACCTGCTCATCAGAATCTGATTCTGAGGGGGAATCTAATGAAGTATTTGATGCCAAAACTCTTAGAAAATACCCCACCTTAAGAAACGAACAACTGAGGATCCCATTTCATGGATTATCTGGCAAACTCTTTCGCTCTAGAAGAGTAGCTCAGTGGTGCGCATCTGTCTCGCTTGAGGATGATTCGAATGCTGATCTCTGAGATTGGAGTGATGAGATCTTAGCATTTGTGGATCAAGAGGTCAATAGGGACATTACCGGGGTCTTCTATGTTGAAATTGATAAAGAAACAGACGAAGGCAAGGCACTTGGCAAACAATTCCGACGATGGAAAACATATGATACTTATGCATGAAAATGATGATTACCATTGCAAGGAAATGCCTCAATTTCTGGCGTTCCAAAGAATTATGGGCAAACAAATGGATGGATCAGCCCTCCTGCACGAAACAGTATACCGATCAACAGGTGATTGCAAGATTGAAAGCCATCCGTGCCCACAGAAAGTTCTCTGCATCCCAGTCGCTGTCCCGATCGCAGTTTGATCTGGATAAGAAGTCTATATCACATATACAGTTAACCAAACGACAAAGGGCCGCAATGGATGCTTATCAGAAAAGAAAAGCTGCTTATGAGGAGAAGTTGCAAGTTAGAAGCCTGGAACTAGCCGCTCTTGAACAGGCGAAGGAAGAAGAGGCTAAGAGACAGGACTATCTCAAAATGGTTACTTTTCAGAAAGACTATACTCGAGCTGCTACCTCACTTTAAGCTTCTGAAGCTCAAGGTTCTGCTTTAAATCCCGATCAGGATGTCGTGAGTGACTCAATGGAAGTGGATACCAATGCGGTTACTGAAGCTACCACCTAAAGAATTGAAGTCGTTGTTCCAGAATCTGCGATCATAACAGTGGAAGGAGGAGATGGTGAGATTACTACCACAACAAACGGTAATGAAATGGTAATTTCCGACATTCCCATTGCTGCTGAACGGTACAAGTGAGCTTTCAATCTCTTGTCAACATACTCCACAACGCACTACATCAACGCGACATTCAGCAAGCCAGATTCAATGAAGAAGTCCTAAAAGAGGTTGCTGATGTACGAGGAGCAATCTCTGGAGTTAACACCTCTGTCTCTGAGGTTCAGCAAAAGGTTGGTCAAGTTACTGAAAAGATCACACATGTGGAAGAAACCGTATCTACGGTGCAAACGAATGTGGTGACTCTCAGAGTACATCTTGATGCACACAAGTCTTTCTCCACTTCTGTTTTGGATGCGCTCAAAGAGGGGGAAGAAAGAAGGATTGCTGAACAAGCAAGGGTGAAAGCATAGGAAGCTGAGCTGTTGCGGAAAGAAAAAGAGTTTGAACGTACAATGATGGAACGAAGGATGAATTTAGAAGAACAATAGAGAGCAGAACAACGAGCGTGTATCGAACAGATGGAGAAACTCATGGCCATGACAATGAAGAAGGTGGAATCTCTTGAGAAGCCAAAACCTCCACCGGACGCCCAGAACTAATGTCATCCTCATCTGTCACTTCTATTTTTTTCTAGCCATGATTCTGAACTGATTTCACTGAACTTGTAATTGCAAAATCATATATGAAATCATCGGAATCATGAAAAAATCTTACTGTCTAAATTCTGATTTTCTGAGTGCGTACAATAGTTGAAATACACTCTCTGTGTATTCAACGAATCAGAATCTGGAAGATAGGCCAAAAATGTTTGCTGAATGATTTACTTGTAATATTACTAAGGGAAAATATTCCCCAGCATATTTTGAGGGGGAATTGTAATTAAAATAGAAGATTTTTTTTGCTAAGGACTTAAAGCAAGTAAGATTCTGAGATAGTTTGTCTAGAAATTTCCTTGTAACTCAGAATTTTTCGATGCTAAGTCTCAGCAATCCTTAGTAAGCTTTGATTGCACCAAAAATGGGGAAATTGTTGGGAAAATATTCCTAAACTATCCTTAGGATTACATTGTAAAAAGTTTTGTTGGATCAAACCTTACTAGATGGTCGATCATTGCTGAAACTTAGCATAGCCTAGCAACTCGTGTAATGTCCTGTATAGGGTGAATATTGAGTTGTAATAGAATAGGTTGCTTGAAACACTCTCAGCAAACATCAGAGAATGCTAAAGAGGAAGAAAGCTAGTGATAGCAGAATGCTGAGGAGTCAGCATTTGATAACACGTCACAGATTGCTAAGGGCGTTAGCAATCCGAAGTCAAAAAGTAGCAGAAGAGCATTTGCTGCGCGAACAAACATCTAGTCCAGCAGTATGCTGAAAGATATCCAGCATCTCGCTCCAGAAAAGATCAGCAAAGCAAATCTCAACGACTGCTGCACCGTAATTCTGACCAACGCACGAAGAATAGACCTGTCAGAAGTAGGTCGGAAAAGCCTGTACGAAGACAGAAAAGTTGGTGTAAAGCTACCTGCAATTAAGATGAAAGATCCGTTGTGTCTAAACGGAACTGTAGACTCAAGTTTCAAAGAGCCAACTATAAAAGGCAAGTCAAAGGAAGATACACAAGCTGCTCACTCTCTAACGCAAATACACATACGAAAGATTCCAAAAAGGCAAAAAGTCTTGAGAGCAGTTCAGTTGAAAGGCATAACACAGAGACATTGAAAAGCCTTCAACAACTTGCGTGTCTTATTGTACATCTGACACTCATCTGAGTGATTCTTGAATTGATTCAAGAATCTTCAATCATTGGGATCACTTTCTTTATAGAAAGTATCCAGCAGTCAATTTCTCGAGAAGGAATTGATTAGGACAGGCACTGAAGCCACAAAAGAAGGACAGTTCGGAAGGAACTTTAAACTCTTCCACAGGTGGTAAAAGCGAGTTTTACGAAGGTGCGCCCTTGACTCAGCCGGAGCCACACCTGAGAGGTTTGGAGTATCGGTAGATAGTCGTGAAGTAGCCAGACCAAACGTCGGTTGTCTGCTTTACGGGAAAGGCAACTCTTTGTACACCGTATATTTTCTTAGTGAAATTCTTAGCGATTCGGCTAAGGAGTGGACGTAGATCATTTGATCGAACCACTATAAACCTTGTGTTCTCTTGTTGATTACTGTTTTATTTCTTTGGTGATACTGTGATTTAAAACCTAGCAACGGAGTTGATAGTGTATAACTGCAAGAAGAAACTTAAGTGAACTTGAACAAAACCCTAAGTTGAGAATAACATAAATACAAGTAAACGCTATTTTATTCCGCTGCATTTCGTGTGTATACCATACTGCTACCACGACGACTCTGATCTCAGGGACCAACATACTAGTTCTGATCTGTGGAGTCTAGACAATTGTTTTAGGGAAGCTTTGAACATAGGGCAGTCAAAACTAATTGATTATATTAGTTTGAGAATTGACTTGTCTATCCCTTGAATGAGAATGATTGGTCCGTAATTGATCTTTTCGTGGATTTTGATTAATTATCTGTGTGATAGAGCAGCCTATGATAGGAGTTGGTTACTTGAGAAATTGATCTTTGAAGCATAAATTGTGCATAATAGACTAAGCTTAAATTGGGTGATTGTGAAGAGGACCAAATTTGAACCTTATGTGAGAGTTTGAGCCTGATTTTTTTTCGTTTGATGTGGGACAAGGTTTTAGCAATAAACTTCTAGAATTTGATGAGTTTCTCTCTCAAGATTGCATTAAGTGTAGTGTTAAGGGAAAATGATCATAGGCACGTTCTTTCATAGCCTATTATCCATACACTAACCCTCAATATCCACTTGTAGCCTATTTTGAGCCTTGAATTTTGTTTTTCTTGTTTAGAATGGGTAATGAATGTAAGGAATTTTGGTTGGAAGTTTGGATAGTTAGGAAGTGATGTGAGAATGTGAATGATTGAATGTGTTGATGGGAACCGAAAAAGAAAAATGTGTGTTGAGTTTCATGTCCTAGAATGATTGAAGGGTCCCATGAGTAGAAAAATATATATATGAACAGTAAGTTGAACAAAGAAACGGCTGTGTGAGTTCATATGAAATCTGAAAAAAAAAGAAGGGTACCTTAGGAAAAAAATTTAAGGTACGAAAAGAGAGAAGAAAGGACGGGAGTTGAATGTGTGAGGAGTAAGATTGGTTGGGATAAGGATTGTTGAAAACTTTTAAGTCACTTAGCCAAATATACCCTATCTTTTAGGTCAACAACATTACAACCAAAAAAATACCTATTTGATTCCTTGAAAAGCTACGCTATATAGGGGTGGAGAGAGGAGAAACTTGTCAAACTTATGGTAAGTTGAGCTATAACTTTGAGGTGAGAAAAAGAAAGAAATCAAACCCTATTAAACAATTGAGTGATGAGTGCAAACACTTTCTGGTGAGGTTTCTCTTCAAACAATCTGATAATTTGAATAATGTCTTGATTGTGTGATCTATGTGAATGAATGAGATTTAGAGAGTAGGAGACTTGTGAGGCATTGCACGCTCGTATCTGCACTTGATTTGAATTCATATCTATAGACTGATCGAGGAAGATCAATATTTCAAGTTTGAGGGAGTTGATAAGTTCGTATTTTCACTAACTTATCAATGTGTTTCTTTAGTATTTTAGTGTTTTTAGAGTAGTTTATTCACTTTTGCATGCATGATAGGGTTATTGAATGCTAGATGCTTGTGATGGTGTGTTTTGCAGGTTTTTGGATGAAAAACGACTAGGGAAGGAATGAAGCCCAAGGAAGAAGTCTCGGCTTCGATCGACGCAGACCCGCATTGATCGAAGTCGAGAGCGAGGAGTGATCGGCATGAAGGGTTCCACCTTGATCGACACCGGCGTGCATCAATCGAAGTCGAAAGAAATTCCAGGATCAAAGTGAAGGTCGATCCGAACTTCTACATCGACCGACGTGGCTTCACGTCGGTCAACGCCGACCCATATCTGGCAGATTTTTCCTTGTTTTAAGATAGATTTGTATCTTAAATCCTAAGCCTGACAGGCTGCATCCAAGACAACTATAAAAAGCCCTTTCTAGGTTGAAAATTAGTGTTAGATTTGAGATTTTATTAGAGAAAAAGACTATAGCAGCAATTTAGTATTTTGAGTTTATTTTCGCATTTGGATTGCATTGTGGCAACAACTCAAGATTATTCCGGATTCAAGTTTTTCTTTATGCAAGATTATTTCAGGTTTTATCTTTTTATGTTAATTCCAATTATGTCTTTGCATAGCTAAATTCTCTGTAGATTCTAGGGTTTCGAATATTGTGCCTACGTATGATTGAATTGAATTAATTTTCTTTCTGATTTATAGTTTATGAAAACTAGGACTTGTTATGATCTTGATTTATTGGCCATAAGTTAGGATTAATTTAGTTGAAATTTAGAGACTCAAAAGGTGATGAATTTCAAAGGAACATGGTTTTCATATTACAAACTGCTTTTTTTGTCTGAAAAGAGAGAATCGATTGTATGAATAAATCCGTAGATCTAATTGGAGTTAATTATATTTTCTCGAGACTGAAAATGTAGAGTAAATTAATTAATCAACTTTGTGAATTGTCCTCACCAAAAATTCATAATAACTTTTCCGATGTTCCACTACGAAGAAGAATGAAAATTAGCAATTAATTGATTCATAATTACATGTATGGCATAATAGGTAGAAAGCCCAAGGATCTATGTTTCTCATATTCGAATTTCAAAACCTTTCACAATTTACTGTTTTATTTTCAATTTTAGAATTAAAACCACAAAATCTTGTTTACTATTTTCCTAACCAATATTCCAAAAACGATTGATTTAGTACTTAGGGTTTATTCGTTACTTCACTCCTCTGGGATTCGATAATTTTTTTTGCCGCTATATTATTAGCTTTGCTAAGTTGCTAGTAAATAATTTTAGCGATCAGCCTGTCAACAAGGGAAACAAGTAAAAGCGTCCTTCAAATCCAATCCAGAAAAGGCCACTACAAACATAATCCTTGAGCTGCTGCACATGGATTTATTTGGCCCTGTAACTCCTCCCATTGTAGGTAACAAACAATATACTTTAGTTGTTATTGATGATTATTCCAGGTACACATGGGTGAGGTTACTCAAAATCAAGGACGAGGTGAAGATTATCCTTCCAGAGCTAATACTCAGAGTTCAAAATGACAAAGAGTTCACGATGAAAAGGATAAGATCCAATATTGGTACAGAATTTTGTAACGGAGCATTGATGGAATTATGCGCTGATGCTGGGATAGGACATGAGAGGTCCATCGCAAGAACACCCCAGTAGAATGGCTTAGCAGAAAGAAAGAACATGACTCTCAAAGAAGTTGTGTGAACAATGCTCTCGGATATAGATCCGAGTCAAAAGTATTGGGGAGAAGCTGCTATGAATGCGTGCTACACACAGAACAGAAGCGGAATAAATCTTCGCTTCAACAAGACTCCCTACAAAATATATCATGGTCGTAAGCCTTCCTTAGCTCATCTTCGTATTTTTGGTTCACCATGTTATATCCATAACAATGAAAAGTCAAAGTTAAGTACTTTCTCTCCCAAAGCTGACGAAGGAGTGTTCCTAGGATATGGACATCCATCTCACAAAGGATATAGAGTACTTAATAAGACAACCAAACTTGTGGAAATAACATGCAATGTTATTTTTGGTGAAGCTACTTTAGTGCGCAGGACCATGAGAAGTCAAAGAGATGTGACTCATGAAACCAATGATGTCAATGGATCTTCGGGCTTGAATACTTTCAAAGTTGAACCAATTGATCCAACTAGGTTAATGAATGAATCATCATCTCTACTGGAGACCTTGACTAATCATCTGACAGTCAAGATGGTCGGTGATGCAACTGGTAATGCTGAGGCCACCATAAATTCTCTCAAAGAACTTACATGTCAAAAGAGAAATCAAGGAGATGAAGCCATCAATCAGAATGAGGACACAGCTGAAGGTTCCCAGAATGGAGAGAGAATCATTAAAGACAACTCTACTGAAGACAACCAGGAGCAGACTGCTGAAGACAGAAGTACTACACCAGTAATTTAGATTCCAGCAGACGACATGCTAGAAGACGGTCACTTAGCAGAAGACACCTCAAGAAGTGTAGCAGACAGCTTGGAAAACTTACAGCTTGTTGATGTACTCGTCTTAGAAGAGCCCATCGGACCAACCAGCAGTCAAGACATTCATGTAGAAGAATTGCAAATACCTAAATGGTTGCTTAGAGATAATCCAATGGAAGCAATTTTATGAGATATTGCCGATCCAATCTGAACCAGACGCAGTGCCATGCTAGCCTGCTTTATATCTCAAGAGGAGCCTACTAAAGTAGCAGAAGCACTCAAATCAACTGACTGGATCAACGCAATGCAAGAGGAACTAGCAAAGTTCACAAGAAACCACGTACGGGATCTTGTCGATCGACCGACACATTAGTCAGTAATAGGAACCAAATGGGTATTCAATAATAAGCGAGAAGAAAATGGAATCATCGTTCGCAACAAAGCTAGACTAGTGGCCAAAGGATATGCACAGTGCGAAGGAATAGACTTCGACGAAACCTTTGCTCCTGTAGCCCGACTGGAAGCAATCAGGTTATTCGTAGCATATGTTGCTCATCATGGTTTTACTGTATTTCAGAAGGACGTCAAGAGCGCATTCCTGAATGGTGAATTAAAGGAGGAAGTCTACGTGGAGAAACCACCAGGATTCGAACGCGGAAACAAGGTGTACAAGCTAAGAAAGACTCTCTATGGTCTGAAGCAAGCCCCAAGAGCCTGATATGAGATGCTATCACAGTCTTTGCTGAAAAATGGATTCAGGAAAGGGAAGATCGACAGGACACTATTCTTGATCAAAGATGCTGAAGACATTCTACTAGTCCAAATCTATGTGGATGACATCATATTTGGATCAAGAAACCTAAAGCTCTGTGAGAAGTTTGCGCGACTTATGCAGACTAATTTTCAGATGAGTATGATGGGAAAAATGTCATACTTCTTAGGTCTGCAAGTTCAACAATCCAATGATGGGATATTCATTCATCAGAAGAAGTATACCAAGGATCTCATCAACAAATTCTGTCCAGAGAAGATGAAGACGTTGTGGATTCCAATGAGCACTGCTTGCCAAATTTCAATGGATGAAGAAGGCAAATCCGTAGACCCCACAGCATATTGAGGAATAATTGGCTCACTGCTATACTTGACATCCAGCAGACCAGATATATCGTATGTTGTAGGCGTATGTGCTAGATATCAAGAAAATCCAAAGAAATCGCACATGGAGTACGCACGAAGAATTGTCTGATATATAAAGGGAACAGAATCTTTAGGAATTTGGTATCCCGGAGCAGATGATCTCACACTCATAGGATACTCGGATTCGGATTTTGGAGGCTGCAGAATTGACCGAAAGACCACGAGCGGAACATGCCAATTCCTAGGTCATAAGTTGATAAGCTAGTTTAGCAAGAAGCAACACTCCATAGCAACATCCACAACGGAAGCAGAATACGTAGCTGCTGCACACAAGTGTTGTGGATCAAGCAACAACTTCAAGATTTTGAAGTCAACATTGGTTGCATTCCTATTTATGTGACAACAATAGCGTGATGTGCATCACGAAGAATCCGGTACATCATTCCAGAACAATGCACATCAATATCCGACATCACTTCATTCGAGATCACGTTGAGTAAAAGGATATCTCAGTGGACTACATCAGAACAGAGGATCAGCTAGCAGACATATACCAAACCTCTAGCAGAGAACAAGTTTAAGGAGCTTTGTCTTAAGCTTGGTCTATTGGAGTTAGATGAGGTTATGGAAGAATGAGTCCTAGCTCTCATTTTGTTCTTGGTTTTTAACAAGAGTCGGAATTCTATAGTCATTTGGATTTCTTGAAGATTATGCGGAATAAGAGTGTGTCCTAGCTCACACTCTTCAGAAAAGAAAATGCTGAAATTTTATCAGATTGCTGAGTCCCAGCTCTCAGCAATCCAGATGATTAGATATAAGAGAATATTGATTCTAGCAGAATAAGTCAGGAGATTGTTGAGTCCCAGCTCTCAGTAGAAGAAAAGAGGTTGTTGAATCAATACATGTTGATTCAACAAATATGGGAATAAATATCGGGATACTCAACCGACATATCAATTAGAATCATCATCAATGACGAAGCGAATACATATTCGCTATCATTACATAAGATCTCGTTCAAGGCACGAGACGATTCAATTATGAAAATAATCACCACGTGGAAAGTCATTGCAAAACCGTCGGTTCCCTAGGTAGAAGAAGTAATTAGGAGAACAAGTCTCTAGGAGGGGTTTTGTCTATTTAAGATAGGTTGTCTTCCTTAGAAAATCATATCCCAAAACCTCGAAACCCTAGATCTATCTTCTGCCTTCCACTCCATTTTTCTGAACCCTGCTCGAAGAGACTAGAAATGTCGTCCTTTACCATCTCACCAAAATACCTCCAAAATGGGTTCGAGCAACGTGACTTGGAAGTCTCCAAATTGAGAGGAAGAGTCGTAATCTTCACAAAGACCACACCTAAGAAGATTCTCTCAATTCTTGGTTCACCATGGACGATGAGTTTTTTCTCATATTAGAACCGAACAGAGATAAGAGGTCCATTCTATCAGGCCATACAATTTTCTCGTTGGAGAGATATAAACCTGTTCGATGGGTCCGAGGATGGATAATCCCTAGTGACAAAAGGATGGGAATTCCTATGGGTAGGGAATCCCATACTATCCCATCCTCATCTCTTCTTCCAATGTTTCAAAAGCACTAGATTCAGAGAAAAAGAGGAGATGGAGGAAAGACTTGCAAGTGAAGGAGAAACAATCTCGATGTTTTCTCATGGTACTTGAAGCCTGATTCAGCCATAGATGATGCAGATGTTACCCATCCTACAAACAGTATGAACATCTGTATAACATCTGGTGCTGATGGAAACTGTGGACAAGAACACTGATCCGTTCAGGTGGTGAGATCTGCAGGCTCCAGATTTTCTTGCGTGTTCTGAAGTGTCCATAGGAAATCCCCAAGGCTGGAAGCTGAAGATATGTATACATACAAGACATCTCAGCCTTGGAACAAGGACATTGTTGTGTAAGCAAGGCGGCTTGCAGCAATGGGCTAGGGGAAACGACCAAGAAGGAGTAGATCTAGCAAAGGCGTTATTTGGAGCAGTCTAATGACAAAATGATCATTGTAAACTTGTAGTATTATACTTAGCGAAGTGTAACTCTTGTAAATCAATGATATCAATAAAATGCTCAATTTGATGACGATACCCTATTGTTTTAAATAATGTAAATGCCTAAGTCAAAATGCTAGATCAATAAACTCCTTGCATACTTAGAATCCTATAAAAAATCAGATGGTTTTCCATGAAAAGGATTGAAAACTTAAAGGAAAATCAGGTGATAGGAATTTCTTAAGGTCTCCCCAACCTCGTTGGAAGAAGAATGCTTGAAAAAATGAAATGGAGAATTAAATCAATCAAATTACTCTCTGCTGACTGCTGAGTCCAAGCTCTCAGCAGATTCCCGACGACTGAGGTTGAGATCTCAGTAAAGGGACTCTTGAACTTAAACAGTTCATGGAATTCATAATAGTCCAGAAGCACTACTGAATCCAAGCTTTCAGCAGATATTTGGTGAATGCTGAGTCCAAGCTCTCAGCAAATTGATAAAAGATTGCTATCTGACTATACCAAACAAAAACCGAAAAACATTTACTGAGTCCAAGCTCTCAGTAAAGAGACTCTTTGTTCTTAAAAAGTTCAAAAATATTAAAAGAGTCGATATTGTCAACTGAGTTCAAGCTCTCAGTAGAACCCCGAAGAATGCTGAGCACAAGCTCTCAACAGACATCTGTAGATTGCTAGGGATACCTCATGAACATTGCTGAGTCCAAGCTCCCAACAAACTATAAGCATCTACTGAATGAAGGACCTTCCAAAGTAAATGCTTAATGGCATATTTTACAACACGCTATTCTGCAAGTGTATAGACCATTATAGAGGCAAGTAATAAATTATCGAACTCAATGATTGCATGCTCGAAGTATACTCAAGCACTAAAACGTAGTTATTTTATTACTATCTAGACGAACCGAATAAAGAGTTTTGTTTATCTAAACCTAGGCACTATTAAAAGCAATAACTAAAAGATAACTAAATTTTTAGATTTGAGAGAAAATGGGAAAACAAGGATTCCAGGGTTATCTACTTTGAAGAACAATTAATCAATTATTTCTATAATTCAATTCCAATTTAATTTCCAAAAGTGTGGGTTAATCTCATGAATGTTATCGGGCGATCCTCTCGGACTCTAAACCATAACTTAGATATAAACGACCTAGTGACTCCTCTCGGATGCGCAAAATGACTTTTACTCTTAATAAAACCTTAGATTTTCAAAACCCTTAAACAGTTCAAATTCCTCTCGGATAATTGACCAATTAAATTTAATAAATCTGCATCTTAATTGATAACCTAGACCTCTCGGTTCAAAAACTATCAATTCAAATCACATTCAATGGCCAATATCATGTAATTAGTGAAAAGCTCAGATCTTATTAAAACATCAATGGAAAAGGAAAATTGAATCATATAAACAATCAAGAAATCATTCAACAAATTTCAAAACCCTAGAATCCGTAAAGGACTTAGCCAATCATACTAAGTTCCATGAAAACGAATAATTAAAGAGTCAAAGAACTGAAAAATATGGAAACCAAAACCCGAGGTCTTCGATCTTAAATCTTCAATCTTGCTCTTCAAGTCCCGCTTTGTTTCGGCAAGCTCTAACTCTAAAATTTCGAAAATAAGGGTAAAGGAACGTTTTTTAGTCTTGGGAGCCTCTATTTATACTTATCTTCTTCAAATCTGGAAAGATATGGGATTTGGGCAAAAACTTCATCAAATTTACCATTCGGCGACCCATAAAACACGATCGGCAATCGGTTTCCGTGCCCTTGGGTCGTTGAAAATGCACCGAAGCAAAACGGTAGAAATTACAAAATCGGCGACCCAAAGCAATTTCGGTGACCGCCGATTTTGTATTCTGGGTCGCCGATTCCGTCACGAATAGAAATTTGGCTTTTTCTTCGATCTTTTCTCACTTCTTCCTTATCCCGACGCAAGTTAGCATCGATTGGCCCCATAGTACTTGGTCACAAGTTGTAAACAACTCAATTGTGCGTGAAACCTGCATAAACAACCAAAAACCAAGCCAAACGTAATACTTCTTTAAAGAATATGAATAATGCACAAAAGTGAGTGTTTATCAATGCTGAGTCCAAGCTCTGAGCAAAATAAGGTGTAAGGAATGAATAGATCACAACAGACTCACGAAGCTAAATGCTGAGTCCAAGCTCTCAGCAATTTTGGTGATCTACTACATTCTTATAAAGGGGTATTTCAGATAATCGAATGCTGAGTCCAAGCTCTTAGCATAAGCCTTTCACATTGCTGGATATGCTCTCCAAAGCAAATGCACATTTGCATGTTGATTAGCAAAAGAAGAAGGGATAATCATTTTAAATATCTCGAAAGGCGGGATTATCTTTTGACGGCAATAGCTATAGAGTGCGCATTGATTGCAGAGAACACTCTAGCTTAGGATGAAATCGAATACCAAGAAGACACGTCAGCCACGCTCTAAGTTCAAATTTAGAGGGACGTAAGACGAACCGTCACCAACTGCCCAACCATCAATTCATCCATATCAGAAGGAGAGATCCAACCGCTCACAGTAAAGCCGGTTACTCGGGATCGTATATAGGAAGTTTGGTTTGGGATTTTCCAGAAAACCCTAACACTTCTATATCTTCTGATTTCGAATTTTCTTCTGCACTACACTTTTAAACTTTACAGAAGAAACATCAATGGTAGAATCTTCCAACCGCACCAGCTCCCATGCAGAGTTATCTGGATGGCCCAACCTGCCCGAAGAGCCTGAACAATTCCAACCGACGTTCACAGGCATCTACAAAATAGAGGATATTGATGAATATGTTTCTTATTATCGCCTAGTTTCTATAAGTAATGGTAAAGAGACCGGTGAACTTAGCCACCAGCAGAGGAGAGCCGCTCAAGTTAAGAAGGACAAAATACTCTATGAGGCGCTATTCAGAAAGCACTGGTGTGAAGTTCTCATAGGTAAACTGGACCAAGAGAACCTGTTGAGGTATCTGTTTGCGGAACCCACGAAATTTTGTCCGCACATAGTCGCAGAATTCTTCGCCTGCGCAGTAGTTGATAAGGAAGAGAAGTCCTTCACTACAAGTGTTTTGGGTATCCAGATTGTGGTAAGCCCAGAAGTTTTGGAGAAGAAGTACGGACTTCGGAACGAGGGAGAAGATGTCACCAATGACAAAATCAATGATGAAGCCAAAATGGAAAGAAGAAGGCTACGATGGAAGACAGAATCCTTTAAAGAGCCATGGAAGATAGCTGCACCACTACGGTCATTGGCAGAGCCAATAAAGAGCTTAGCACAGGTTGTCATAAGGATTTTAGTAGGCGAAGTTGGTTCGCTCTCTGAATTAAGTGCTAAGAAGTTTGTTGTTATGATGGCAATTGAAGATTAAATTCGCGGAAATTGGGCGAAGTTCATCCACACCAAATGGCTAGTGCATGTCTACAAAAGCAAGATGTTGGTCCCGGTTTTTCAGAGTATAAAACGTTTGCAGCGGAAATAATAAAAGAGTAAACGTTTTCTTGCATTTGCTGGTTAACCAACTGACTGGGACCTGTCAGCTGGTGATTCAAAACTTTGAATATTTTAGGCCTTGTTTGCGCAGTTATCAGTTTTCAGAGTATACACCAGCACATGGGTGCTGGGTTTAAAATAAGAACGTAATGCAGAAAACTGATAAAGACAAAGGATTTATAGTGGTTCGATCAACTGATCTACGTCCACTCTCCAGTCGTATCACTGGAAATTTCACTAAGAGTAATCGGGTACAAGAGTCCTACGATCTATCTCTAGCTGGTGAATGCCTCGTCCACCAGTTCACTAGATCAACCGCTCCCGGCCTTGTTTCCTTCTTCAACTCTGATCAGCTGGTGGAGTGCGAGCACGTCACTTCAACCTCCACAGCTTCACTGGGTGTTTAGTTCTCCCAAGAACGTAGCTTCTCAATACGGCAAACTGCCCGTGATAACTCAAGTGCTGGCTGGCACAAGAGCTGCTGTGAACTTCCTCGGAAGAGAAAGAGCACCAAGGAGATCAGTAACTTACAAGCTGGAAGCTTGAAGTCTCGTGTTTGATGAATCAACACACGGATAGCCTTTAGAAAGGCCTCGAAAGTGTTCTGCTTGCTTGCAATAAAGTTTCAGACTTTCGGTAGTTGAGCGAGAGAGAAGAGTATTGAATGTCAGGAAGCAAGCTTCTTAAATGTTGGTGGTTCCGACCTATTTATAGACGCGGGATCTCATTCAAATCTCCTAGCCGTTTGGACACATCCGGAAAAGGTCTCTGTCCTCGCATGTCCTTCTGACGGCGGCAGGTATGTTTTTCCGGAAAGTGCCATACTTTTGTTCGCTTTATCTGACATTGATCTCTTTATGTCAGAACGGCACTATTCGTCAGTACGAGGAATCGAGACTGGTGTCTTGTAACTGATGGACTTTAAGGTATCCTCCTTAAAGTCATACTCTGTCAGTTAATTCCTCGACGAATCTTCTTTTTGTCTCTAAGACTCTGGGAGAGAGAATCTGGAATTCTGCTGGTAACATCCGACTGGTAGATCATTCTGGTGATCTTGTGCTGGCAGTCTCTGCTGGTGACTTGCGCTGGCACAATCTAAGTCTACCAATATGTCTGATGTTAACTCTTGGAATCTCCCATGACTGGTGGCTTCACCGCTGGTGAATAGTGTCAGTGAGAACACGTATTCTGCTGGTAGGATTTGTCAGCCGCCTGCTGGTGAAATCCTTCCCAACTGGTGAACAGTAACCATTCATTAGCTCTTCTCATGCTGGTGAACAGTGTCAGCACGAGTCTTTGTCAGCCGCCACCTGATGAAACTTTTCCCAACTGGTGAACAGTAACCAGTGGTAAGCATGTCTCATGCTGGTGAATAGTGTCAGCATGAGTCTTGATCAGCTGCGACTTACAACTCAAAAGACCTAAACAGGACTTTACATTTAAGAACTAGAGCTATCTAGAGACAACTGACGCTGGTAGGACTTAGGATTTGATCCACCAAAACTAAGATCTATACAAGTAGCTACTGAGGGAGGGAAACTTAGACAAATTTCCCAACACAAGAGTGTGAAGAAAGATCACACATTCACTCAAGACGTAGGCTTTGGATTGAAGATAAGCCACTTTTTAGAGGGAATCATACCAAAGGAAAAACACTGCCGCGGTGAGGATTTGATCTACTCTGACTACATACCGCCAACCAGGAAACAACAACCACCGAAGAGTTTCAAAGATCCCTTGATTCCAAAGGGAAAGAGCAATGTTAATCCTCATGATCCATGCTCTGACGAAGAGGATACACATCAAGGAAATGTGGTCATGCCTACTGCAGTTCCGCTTACCGCCGAAGAAGTTGAAGAAGAGAGGCGAAGAACAGAAAAGGATGCCCTGTTCACTGAACTTGAAAACTTGGTCGAGAATCCATCACAGAAACCTGGTCAACTCCCTGAACAACTCACTGTGAAGAGGAGGTGTTCACAGGGAAGCCCTCAGCAGAGAAGGAAGAAGCGAACAGATGATGACCAAACCAAGAAGAAGGGCAAGCAAGACAAATTCCAAGGCATAACCATACAGGTCACAATGCCACAGGTAGATACTTCTCTACCAATCCCAGATGTCATCGAGGAAACAATGACCATAGAATCAACCACAAAGTGATGGCTTGAATTTTCCGGTGAAAAGGATTCACGGAAGAAGAGGCAAAAACAGAGAGCGCTTCAAAAGGCACAAGAAGAGAGAGACTATGCCAAGTTCAGATTGCAGATGATTCTTGTGTAGGGTTTTCCCGTGAACCGAATCACCAAAACCAAACTGAACCGGATCAATTTATGGATATTGCACAAAATTCAAACTCACAAAACCCTAGCATGCTCCTATGAATTTAATAACCAGTATTGTGGATTGAGGGATTACCGTTATTCAGTCGAGTCTGTACCGATCTTTTGCGTTTGAATTCCAAACTTTAATTCAACCATGCAATTCGATTTTATCTGTGGAAGTAGAAATTAGCAATCTAATTTCTAGATAAATTCGAAAATAAGAAAGAAGAAGAAAAGAAAATCTTGTTCTCCAGATCAGATCTTCAGAGCTGTGTCCCAATGCTGTTCAGATCTACTACTAGTGAGGACTCCGTAGATCTGTATTCTGAGCAGGACCAGAATCAAAATTCTCCTCCTTCTCTTCTCCAAAAATGGCGCCCCTCTCTCTCTCTAGGTTTAGTGTGTTTCAACTGTATTACAACTTATGAGAGAGAGCTGTCTATTTATAGACCTAGGGTTGTAAACCCTAATGGGCCTTTTTGGGCTCAATTCAGCATATTTAATTTGGGCCAGTCCTGGGACCTAATGCAAATAATAAAGTGGGCCTATAAAGTAATTAATTCCCATGTCCACAACCCAGGACACAATTAATTAATTAATATTAATTCTTTTTCACCACCTAATTAATACTGACCTACCCCTTTATTACCACGTTATGAGAATGGGTTGCATTAATTGAGAATCCCCATATTTAAGGTTACCGGACATCTATTAATTAATCGGAGCCTCTGACAAGCTCTAACTACAATTAATTAATATCTAATAATTCCTGAGTAGTACCACTCAAACCTTATCACTCGTGCCTGAACTTAATCAGCCTGCAGGACTTTGACACGATGAATGTTATTGAGCTCCTCAGGGAATGTCTCCATCCAATAACTCGGATATGGTTACCTAAACCCAGTCTCAGGTGGTACTACACAAACTGTTGTTACCCAAGATGCAGATATACGAGCACGTTACTTAGGCTCTCCACCATGGCAAGTCAAAGCAACAGACAACCGTGCAAACCCCTGAACCTTCGTTAGGGTTTGGACTCAATCAATATAACGAGATCTTGTATTCGCTGATGTCAGACAGACGAATACATCTCACTGCGGTCCATCAATACGCCACCTCTGCGTACCAGCATGTCAAGTAACCAAGACAAACTACTTATTCCGACAATGCCGCAGCCATCCGGACAGACGTATCCTCATACGCTGTCTCGGCTATGATCAGGTTTATGTCTCACTAGGTCAAGTGATCATACTGTCTTCTGCGATCTACAACACGCCGTATGATCGTCCCTATCGGTGAGACAAGAGGATACCATTGTTCATACATGTATGATTGTTAACTGATAGGAGAAACAAACCGTTGTATACTCATTATATTAAATGCTTTCAGTATACAAAACACATCAATCTCCCACTTATACTCAAAGCATAACTAAGCTATTACAGAGTATACAGTCCGTCTATCTAGTCTGCTGTCTCCTTAACCACTGTCAGTAGTTGGCATATGTCTTTCATAAACTTTTTGCGGCAAGCTCTTTGTAAATGGATCAGCAAGATTGTCAGCAGTGTCAATCTTCTTAATCAGCACATCGCCCCTCGATACGATTTCTCGTATGATATGGTACTTTCTCTCTATGTGTTTGCTTGCCCTGTGAGACAGCGGTTCCTTTGAGTTAGCCACTGCACCAGAGTTATCATAATAAATTGTGATGCTCTTTGGCAAACTCGGGATCACGCCCAACTCTAAAAGGTAGTTCCGGAGCCACACCCCCTCTTTTGAGGTGTCGGAGGCGGCGACATATTCCGCCTCCATGGTGGAGTCAGCAATGCATTTTTGCTTTGAGCTCCTCCAAGATACAGCTCCACCTCCCAGGGTAAACACATATCCTGAGGTCGATTTCTTCTCATCCTGGTCACCTTGGAAATCCGAGTCCGTATAACCCACATGGCACAAATCCTCACTTTGCTAAACTAGGCAGAAATTCCTAGTTCTTTTCAAATACTTGAGGATATGCTTTACAGCAGTCCAATGCGCCTGTCCAGTGTTAGACTGATATCTTGCTACCATGCCTACGACATAACAGATATCTGGCCTGGTACACAGCATCGCATACATGAGGCTACCCACTGCCGAAGCATGTGGTACAAGACTTATCTCATCTTTCTCCCGATGTGTCTGAGGACACTGCCCACTAGAAAGATGAACACTATGTCTGAAAGGCAGCAAGCCTTTATTGGCGAGTTGCATGCTGAACCGAGCAATCACAGTATCCACATAGGATGCCTGGGATAAGCTCAACATTCTTCTCTTACGGTCCCGCGAGACCTTAATCCCAAGAATGTAGCCAGCTTCACCCAGATCCTTCATTTGGAACTGTTCGGATAACCAAGCTTTGATTTCGGACATCACTCCCTCGTTGTTTCCAAATAGGAGTATGTCATCAACGTATAGTGCAAGGAAGACCACGCTCTCACTGACACAAAGTCGGTAAACACAACTTTCGTTTTCCAACTGTGCAAATCCATAGGATTTAATCACATCGTTGAAACGTAAGTTCCACGACCTTGAAGCTTGCTTAAGTCCATACAAGGACTTCCTAAGCTTCCAGACAAGATGTTCTTCGCCCTTGCTTATGTAACCCTCGGGTTGCTGCATATAGATGTCCCTAATTTCTTCAAGGTAACCGTTTAGAAAAGCGGTTTTGACATCCATCTGCCAGATCTCGAGGTCCATATGCGCAGCTATGGCAAGGAGTATCCGGATGGATTTGAGCATGGCTACGGGTGAAAAGCTTTCGTCATAGTCAATGCCCTCTTTTTGACTATAACCCTTTGCCACCAGCCTGGCTTTAAAAGCCGTGATCTTTCCATCCGCCCCTTTCTTTCTTTTGTATACCCATTTGCACCCTATGGACCTAAAACCATCCGGCAAATCAGTTTTCTGGTATACATCCATAGCAGTTATGGATTCTATTTCAGAATCCATGGCAACACGCCATTTGGCAACATCATTGTCCTGCACTGCCTCTTCGTAAGTCAGTGGGTCAGATTCCTAATGTCCGTCTTCCGGGCTCAAGTCCGAAGACTCACCCACGAACATGTACCTTTCCGGTTGGAAAATAACTCTCCCACTACGACAAGGCATCGGTGCCGTGTCAGTAGTAGGTGCAGTAACTTGTGGTCCTGCACCTTGCACTGAAGAACGTGTCTGTGGTGCTGTGCCTCTCACAGGTGCACCCACATCTACACGTTCCCCTTCCCTTGGAATTGCATTCTCGTTCTCAATTTCTTGAAGAACGATATCACTCCTTGACTTGTGATTACTCATATACTCGTCCTCCAAGAATCTAGCGTTGGTGCTAACAGCGACTTTTTGACTCTCAGGACAGTAAAAGTAACCACCTTTCGTTTGTCTGGGATACCCTATGAACAGCATTACTTTTGACGTGCTTTCTAACTTATCAGGTTCCTTCGACAGAACGTGTACCGGATAGCCCCATACTCTAAACTTGCACAAACTAGGTTTGCGACCAAGGAAGAGCTCAGAAGACGTCTTAGGAACTGATTTAGAAGGCACCACATTAAGCACGTAAGTTGCTGTCTCCAATGCGTAGCCCCAAAACGAAATTGGTAAGTTTGCATAACGTATCATTGATCTTACCATCTCTAGAAGAGTCCTATTTCTTCTTTCAGCTACACCGTTTTGCTGGGGAGTACACGGTGCAGTCCACTGGGATGTAATCCCATTTTCTGACAAATATTGCAGGAACTCGTTTCCGAGGTATTCGCCACCGCGGTCAGATCGCAGCGACTTGATAGTTTTCCCAACCTTCTTTTCTACCTCAGCCTTGAACTCTTTGAATTTCTCAAAGCATTCAGACTTGTAGCGAAGCAGGTAAACGTATCCGTACCTTGAGTAGTCGTCAATAAAAGTGATGAAATACTCGTACCCTCCACGAGCCTGCGTGGCCATCGGTCCACACAAGTCAGAATGGATCAATTCCAACACTTCCTCTGCTCAAGACTGACTAGCCTTGAAAGGCCTAGTTGATATCTTGCCCTCGATGCAGGATTCGCAGACTTGATAAGGCACAGCCCGGACTAGGTCCAATGTACCGTCATCTGCAAGTCTTTGAATCTGCTTCAAGCTGATGTGACCCAGTCTCAAGTGCCAGAGATATGTAAGATCCTCATCAGAAGAAGTAAGTTTTCTCTTTCTAGGATTATCAATTACGGATGAATATAAAGGACATGTTTTGATCGAAGTAACATAGAGATTGTAAATCAACATCCCATAACGGATAACATTGTTACTACCAATGATAAAATCATAAATAACAAATATCCATAGAAAGTTGATAAAATTTGTCCTGCCGATAAACCACGGCCCACAAATAAACTCTCAAATGTACTTAGTTCATCAAAACATAAAGAAAAGAAAACTCCATGAAGCTCCGTCATAAAACATTGCCTTCATCCAGTTTGGTATCTTCTTGCCATCACTCACCTGCCTTGTCGACATGGTCCCCTGCAAAGTACGACAACATGATCAACAAGTCAGCGCTTACAGCTCTTGGAAGAGCAATGCCGCACTCTAATCATGCTTCAGTTATACATGCAAATGGCATACCCTGTCTGGCCTTGTGGGCCTGACAATCTTTCCTCCTATGTCCTTTCTTACCACACCTGAAAACACTTGTCCCTCGAAGTTTTCCCATAGGCTTATTAACAACTCCCATGTCCTTCGCAGTTACCTTTCCAGCCATCTTCTTAATCGCTCTTTTCGGCTTCATATCTTTCGATACAGTAGAGTGATTACCAGAAGTAGCTAAGACAACCTTCTAAGGATTCATAACCGATTCCGCTGCCATCAAGTCATTGAGCAACTCGTTAAGAGTATACTCCTTCTTGTTCATGACAACAATCAGTCTGAAACTCTCAAAGGATTTGGGTAGAGAGTTCAGTATGATATTGACCTTAGCCTCAGCGTCGATACCTCCATTGTGCACAGTTAGCTCATCCATGAGGTGAGTCATGGAAACTACGTGCTCTCTCACTCGTTGTAATAGTCTACTTCCTCTAGCGAGGATTCAGTAATGGGCACTTATAGGACAAAGTACTTGTACAACGAACATATGTTCTTCTGCAATCAGGAGGTACTCGAGATTGCGCTTCCATTCCAGGAAGTTTGGACTAGTTAGAGTGTTTTGTGCGAGAATATTGATGACATTAGACATAGACATATATGAAACAATAAAGAATCTTAAATAAGAACATATATGTTGAACTTCGAAAACAAATGCATTGAAAACCTTTTAATAAATCAAATACAAATGTTTTCCACTAATTGCCCAAGAGATCCCACCGCAAGCTACACTCGTAGACGTTTACGATGTCACCCTCAACCAGAACTGCGGGTTTTAAGCCCCAATCCATTTAATTTCACTACCATGTCAGAATGCTTTTGACACTAGAAATTAATAATTAGTGAAAACCTTAGACCAAGCCATCTCTCAAGAACAGGGATGCAATTCTTGCATTATATTCAAAGATGCTTCTAAGCAATTAACCACAAATTTAACTCCGGCCAAAAGAGATAGTTTAGCATGGCACGTAACCATACCGCACAGCCCTTAAAGCTTTTGTTATCTTTAATTTAAATCAATCATATAATACTTGTGAAAGAGATCTACGCAAGCTACACTCGTAGACGTTTACGCAAAACCCTCCCACTATTCACATGATTTAAATTGTTTGTCTATAAATCCCAACAACCGTACTCATGCACCTCTAGGAACTAGCAAGCTACACTCATAGACGTTTACTAGAACGAGAGATACACTTACAGCCTAGGACCGCTTTGTGGAAGTCTATTGATTTTAATTAAAAAATCTGCTTAGTGTTTTTCTTTTAAAAGGTTTCTTTATGCGCACACATAATTTCTTTGTTATAATATTTTCCAATTTTTTGCATGTAATTAAACAAGTCCAAAAATTCCCAAAATATAATCCAACAAAAGAAATTAATCAAATAAGCATGCTTGAAAGTTGTAAATAATAAAAGCGATAAAACATGTTTTTCCTATTATCTACACATGCTTAATTGCGCACATAAATAAATCACATATCATACGAGGACAATTAAGGCAAACAAAAATTCCCCGTGGCCCCAAAAATAGAAAAAAATAAATTCTATCTATTACAATTTGAATTTGATTTGGATAATTCCAAATCTTTTTCAAATCTTCCAAATCTTCAAGGGCCTCCAAATCTTAATTCACCAAATCTTTTAGGATTTAGGCCTTTGTGATCTGATGATTTGCCCTAACCCTAATGCAAACCCTAGGGTTTACACAGGATTGCACAAACCACCAAAACACGAGCCACCGCCGCAGGGACAACAGCCACTGACGACAGCCACCACCACCGCCGACCGCCGCCGCCCCGCAGCTGGCCGCCGCCGCCGTGTGCGCTCGCGCGCGCGCCTCGCATTCGCAGCCCCTGCGCCGTTGCCGTCCGCCCGGCTGCCCGCAATGCGCGCTGCCGTGCGCCGTTGCCTGTGCCGTGCGCGGCCTTGCGCCGTTGCTGTCGCCCGCGGCTGTACGCGCGCGCGGCCTCCTGCCGCCGCCGTGCACCGCCCTTCGTCGGCTCCATCTTCGTTCTCGTCCTCGACCGTCCAAATTAAATTTGAAAAAATTACAGAACAACTATTCTATTACAAATTTTCAAATCTACACTAATCACGGATTTTCTCGTGATTTTACAAAATTAATTCAGCCCTACACGGATAAACCACCGCGGGCTGAATTACACGGGTTGCCACGAGGAACAAAAACCATCCACAATAAACAATAAATCCATACATGCATATAGAATTCAATTTTGAACAACAAAGCCATAAATCAGAAACCTCGCTCTGATACCAATTGTGGGGTTTTCCCGTGAACCGAATCAACAAAACCAAACTGAACCTGATCGATTTATGGATATTACACATAATTCAAACTCACAAAACCCTAGCATGCTCCTATGAATTTAATAACTAGTATTGTGGATTGAGGGATTACCGTTATTCCGTCGAGTCTGTACCGATCTTTTGCGTTTGAATTCCAAACTTCAATTCAACCACGCAATTCAATTTTATCTGCGGAAGTAGAAATTAGCAATCTAATTTCTAGATAAATTCGAAAATAAGAAAGAAGAAGAAAAGAAAATCTTGTTCTCCAGATCAGATCTTCAGGGCTGTGTCCCAATGCTGTTCAGATCTACTACTGGTGAGGACTCCGTAGATCTGTATTCTGAGCAGGACCAGAATCGAAATTCTCCTCCTTTTCTTCTTCAAAAACGGCGCCCCTCTCTCTCTCTAGGTTTAGTGTGTTTCAACTGTGTTACAACTTATGAGAGAGAGCTGTCTATTTATAGACCTAGGGTTGTAAACCCCTAATGGGCCTTTTTGGGCTCAATTCAACATATTTAATTTGGGTCAGTCCTGGGACCTAATGCGAATAATAAAGTGGGCCTATAAATTAATTAATTCCCATGTCCACAACCCAGGACACAATTAATTAATTAATATTAATTCTTTTTCACCACAAAATTAATTCTGACCTACCCCTTTATTACCACGTTATGAGAACAGGTTGCATTAATTGAGAATCCCCATATTTAAGGTTACCGGACATCCATTAATTAATCAGAGCCTCTGACAAGCTCTAACTGCAATTAATTAATATCTTATAATTCCTGAGTAGTACCACTCAAACCTTATCACTCGTTCCTGAACTTAATCAGCCTGCAGGACTTTGACACGATGAATGTTATTGAGCTCCTCAGGGAATGTCCCCATCCTATTACTCGGATATGGTTACCTAAACCCAGTCTCAGGCGGTACTACACGAACCGCTGTTACCCAAGATGCAGATATACGAGCACGTTACTTAGGCTCTCCACCATGGCAAGTCAAAGCAACAGACAACCGTGCAAACCCCTGAACCTTCGTTAGGGTTTGGACTCAATCAATATAATGAGATCTTGTATTCGTTGATGTCAGACAGACGAATACATCTCACTGCGGTCCATCAATACGCCACCTCTGCGTATCAGCATGTCAAGTAACCAAGACAGACTACTTATTCCGACAATGCCGCAGCCATCCGAACAGACGTATCCTCATACGCTGTCTCGGCTGTGATCAGGTTTATGTCTCACTAGGTCAAGTGATCATACTGTCTTCTGCGATCTACAACACGCCGTATGATCGTCCCTATCGGTGAGACAAGAGGATACCATTGTTCATACATGTACTATTGTTAACAGATAGGAGAAATAAACCGTTGTATACTCATTATAATAAATGCTTTCAGTATATAAAACCCATCATCTTGAGGAGAGAGACTCTCGCTATGAAGAAGTCATGGCAAGCTACACAGAGCGCAATGCCAAGATTCAAGATGGAGAAGAAACCGATCGTATTACTCGAAGGGATATTGCAAAGGCAAAAGCTGACAAAGGGAAAAGCAAAGTCACGTTTGCTGAGGATATCGAATCAGCCGCTGATCTTGAGAAAAAACAGATGAAAGAAGCCGTGAAAGAATCCAGAAGATTGCAGACTCCAGGTCTAGGAGAAAGGAGTTCTGATGTCATACCAATTCAGTCTGCCATCGATCAAGGGGGAAGCGTAAGTGCTGAAGAATTTTTAGAGAAAAGGTTGATACAGACTGCTGTGCAAGATGAAAGCAGTTCTGTTGCAGAAAAGGAAATCGAGAAGGAACAACTGGCTGCGCAAGGAGGAAGCCAGGTTGTTGCAATTTTGGCAGAAGCCGATCTGGTGCAAGAGTCAGACCATATGTCGTTTACAGATTCAGGAGACAAGGTAGCAGAGAAGGAGAATGCTAGACTTAGGGAAAGCGAAGAGGACAAGGGTTCACATCAACTAGAGGTAGCTATACCAGCAGATGTCCAGCAGATAATGATCGCAACCGATAGCACACAGGATGCTGAAGCACCAATTGCTGAGGACACATCAATTCCTAAAGAAGCAACTACCGCCATGGATGCTAATACTCGAGCACGACTACAAGTAGAGCTCACTACAAGTGTGCGAGCAAGGAATGAACAGTATCTACGCAGATTGGGAATGGACCCATCAACAGTTCCAGGGTGGAATACTGCTGCTAATACTACAAGTGTGCTTGAGAGAACAATTGAATCCATCTGGCAACAACGCATTCCGATTCCCAGCTCTCCAGAAGTTTCAGGTATATCTTTCAGTGATATTCCTAGCTCTAATGATGAGGAAGATGCAGGAACTGTCACAGATAGAGAATCTGTATTCCGAGAAGAAACATTACGAGTGCCCATGGAAGGAGTACCTGACAGGAACTACAAAGAAAAGAGGATTGCACAATGGTGTCCTCCTGTCACAATAAGGGATGAGGAGAACGATGATCTCAAGCTACCGCAGAAGTCAAGAATTCATATCCTGCTGAATTAGAAGGCGAGTCGTCCGATCAAGAATGGTTGAGAACAGAGTTCAAGAGATGGCGCTTCTTTGACTATGCCACTCATGAACTGCATTATGAGGACCGCTCAATCGTGATGGCTAGGATGGGTCTCAACTACTAGAGGAGTGAAGAAGAATGGGCAAACGATTGGATGGATCAGACATCCAAATAACAGTATACGGAGAAGCAGGTAGCTGCACGATTGCAGAAGATCAGGGCTCACAGATTAGCCACTGGAGATCGTTCGCTTCCACCGTCTGAATATGTTGTTGAAGACTCTCCACCATTCGTTTAGCACTTTAAATCTCATGCCACTCGACAACAGATGGCTGCAGCTTAAGGATTGAAGAAGAAACTAGCCGAAGAACGTACCGCACGAAAGAGAGAAGAGGAGAGGAGGATAATGTTGGAATTTAATGAACGAATCCTTGCTCAACTTGCCAACACATCTTCCAGGATGCAGAATGTTAGGCCGTCCTCCCCCGTGATTGAGAAAGAGGAAGAGAGAAGGGAGCATGCACCTACTGAAGCAACTCATGTTGATCAACCATCCACCTCGACTCAAGGATTGGTTACCACCATCTCTATGCCCTCCACCGAGAATCAAATAGTGCTATCATAGGAACCCCAAATCATGACAATTGAACCCTTGAGCTCCATGCCTTATCAGAGGGACCTCCAGAAATTTATCCATGCCATGCTAGGACGGAGCATTGAAGAACAAATGGTACCAATCGTGCGTAAAAAAGTTACCAACCAAGTGTTTGAAGCAAAAGATGCAATACTTGCTGCTCAGCAAGACAACTTCAAGACCTTCTCCACCGGAATTTTTGTTGCGATCAAAGAGGGGGAGGAGAAGAGGTTAGCTGAAGAAGCAGAAAGGTTAAAGGAGCAAGAAGAAAGATTTCATCGCTTCGAGGCCAGAAGACAACAAGAAGAGGACCTAAGGAGACAACGCGAGGAGGAAGAGAGAGAAGAACATAGAAGAATTGAGGAGAAGGAGAGAATCATGAGACTAGAAAGAGAAGCTGTCCTGGACAACTTCATGAAGATGACAGTAGAAACACTCAAAAATGTGAAGAAGCCCACTGCCAGTTCATCAAGCGCCAGACATGCTGTTGATTCAGACTCCTCAACAACTAAAAATTAATATCTCTCTTAACTCTTATTGGGTCTCCTGGTAGAAAAACTTATAACTTTTGATTTTTCGATTTGGGTGTGTTCCATGTACTTCTGAGCATGATATTTAGAATGGAAACTAACCCAGGTTGAAGACAACATCTCATTGTCCAACGCTGATCTAATTGATTTAGCTGAAGTTACACATTAAGTGTAATCAGCAAACTGCGTGGATGTGATGTGTGTGAAATATTTCTATGATTGCTTGATAAAATTGTGTGTGAATGTGCTATGTTCTGATCTGATGAAAGATATTGAAGCCATTTACTATATGATAATTGTTGAATAATCGAGCAATACCCTTAATGTTTTAAGGGGGAATGTTTAAGAAAATACTGAGTCTACGGGAGTTGATATGCTGAGAATAAATCTAATAGGAAAATTCTTTGTAATCTCAGTAATCAGCTTTCCCATGACCAGTAAAGATTAAAGCTATAGATAGAGGCTTTGATCGCACCAAAAAGTGGGAAATTGTTAGATATTATAAAACCCCTTAGATTGTAATTGATTTATAGGATAATATGTTTTGGTGCATCAAAGCTCTAGCAACTGAATATCAAGTCAATTGTAAAAGTCCTGTATAGGAATTCATACTCGAGTTGTAATAGATAGGAAAAGGAACCAAGAATGCTGAAGGAATCAGCAGACTTGACAGATTGATGAAGATTGTGAAAAGAAGAAAGGGTCAGCAAAGCGGAGAAACATCACAAGAATGCTGAAGGAATAACTCCAGCAGAATCCAAAGGTCTTATCTCAAACTACTGAGATACACGACGCACTCCTGCAGCTAGCAAACGACAATCAACAATCAAGAGAAGTTACGGAGTCGTGAATCAGACGGATCACAAATCACAAGGAAACCCGACCAATCAGAGGATATAATAATCATGATGCAGAAAGGAGGTTTCAGAGCTACACCAAAAGATCCGTTCTGACAAAGACGACTACAGATAGACGCTACGCCAATCAGAGACGAGGAGACATGAAGAGTCTCTGTTCACTGCAGAAAAAGGAAGAACGCAAATAGGCTAGCAAAACGTTTGAGTCTAACGGATATGATTCAAACAACCGTTTGAATCCACACCTATAAATTGGTGTCATCCTTAATTGATTCAGAGGTTCGCGAAATTCTACACTCAAAGAGAACAAAAGAGATCAAATACATTCTCTACTATACGCGAACACATCCGAGCCAAGTTATTGACTGAAGCTTTTCATAAGCTTTCATCTCTAAAGCTGGAGACCTGCAAAGTTAAGCTTCCAAGGTTGTTTTGGGATTATTTCAATTCTGGAAAGAGTCTAACAGTCACGATTGTCGTGCAAGCGTGATTCTTACAGGCAACGCCAGCTAAATGATAGGTTTCGGGAAGAACTATTGGTTTAGTGGTTTAATACATGTATTCCTATTAAAAAAAATAGTGTGTTTTAATTTAATATACACAGAGTAAAAAAAATGGATATAATTTACAATAAATAATTAATAAAATATATTAATAGTCTGCGCAGACAACAAATTATTTGTTTTATAATGAAAAATCCACAAATGAATTTTATGTGTTAAAAAAGATCGATATTGCTAGTACTCCCTCCGTCCCGAGTAAATTGTCCATATTTCCTTTTTTGTTTGTCCCACAATATTAATCCACTTTCCTAAAATAGTAAATTTTTCACACTCATCAATAAAATATTCATTCCACTACCACTCACATGCATTGGTTATTGTACCCAATCAAATATAGATAATTTAACTGGGATGAAGGGACTATTATTTTGTTCCTAATTAAAATTTAAAAATGACTTGAAAGAAACATGCGGCGTGGGAAGCGAAGCCTATCCAATCAATCCACACAAAACTCCGGATAAGCTGGACAAAAAAACAGAAAAAAGCCCCCAAATTCCAAAACCTTAACTGCCCCAAATCCCATGCTGATTTTACCGCCAAAAAGGCAATAATGCTGCTCTCTCAGTCTCTTCCTCAGCCTCTGCGCCTCCCCTTGAAACTCTCTCCTACCCGATGCACCGCGGCCCGAATCTTCTACGACTTCCCCACCACACGAACATTCTCCTGGCCTCGCATTCCGGCCCGAAGTATTTGGGTTTCTCCTCTTTCGAGCTCATCAGCGCCGCAGCCCCAGGATGCAACGGGTAGAACTGAAGATTTCAGAGTGGAACTGGGCCGGCTGCTGGCACTTTTGCCGGAGGAGATGCGGCGGAGGGTGAGCGAGCATCCGGAGCTCCTGGACTTGATTGAGGTGGTCATGGACTTGGGTCGGAAGCCGTTGGCCCGGTTTCCGTCCGGGGATTTCGTGCTTTCGGACCACCCGATTACGAAGGAGGACATTCTGCAGGCCACTTCCCAGGTACGCTTATTCCGTATTTTATATTCATCCCTTCCATCTTCGTTCTGTTTGATGAATGAATTTGCAATTGGTTTCTTTGTTTATTACATGTTTTATGTCGTGAGGAATTGGGCTTAAGTTTAGCATAGTTAGTTATTTGGTTTCTTTTTTTCATTCATTCATTCATTCTTTTCTTTCTTTCTTTCTTTTTTTTGGTTGCAGAGGGTGAATTCTTATTGCTGTTTTTCATTTTCATCAACATTTGTTGAAGTAGGAAAAGGGTCTCAACTAGGATTAATATGAAACCCTTGGGTTTATGAGTAGGCTAGGCTTCAATCTCATTCTCGATATTTAGGATAATTTCAAGTGATAACAGATTTTTCCCCTTGGAGTAGAGACTAAATTGCCGTAGTTATGGACGCTTGTAAAATCACCAGCATGTTATTGCTCAACTTCAAAACATACAGCCAGAAATGTGTTCCATATATTGGTTTCTTAATGCTAAATGAATATCATAGATTGCATACACTGATGTTGCATTTGTAGGTTGGGGACTTTGCAGTTGATAACCGAGCTGGAATTAGCAGAACACTTCACCGTATTAGTGCAATTAGAAATAGGAAAGGTGCAATTATTGGTTTAACTTGCCGGGTTGGTCGTGCAGTGTCTGGAAGTGCCAATTTATTGCGAGATTTAGTCAAAGACGGTGCTTCCTTGTTACTTATCGGGCCTCCTGGCGTGGGGAAAACCACAATTATCAGGTCTATATCTGCTTATATTTGCAAAAGATGATCTAGATTTTGTTATCTCAGTCCAAGTAGACGATGGATAATGTTGACGCAGCTGCTGTGAGACATAAATGTGAATACATTTATATTATTTTGCATTTTTGGAGTCAGATCATTAGATGTTGTGATTCTCTATGTATGTGTTAGCTTCACTTTATGTCTACTAATAAGTATTAATTATGAGTACTATTTCTTTTTACTCACTTGAGCTTTGATGCCCGCTTTTATATAATATTATGTGATTTAAGCCAGTTTTTAGAACTTTTGGCATGAATAGAATATAATATAAGTTCTGACATCAATGGATTTTGTGTAGAATTAATTTTTGTCTTATATATTGGTTTGAATATTTAATGAATCGGAGCTCTCAGAACTGTTAGTGGAAAACATCCAGGCAATGTGCTCGTGTGTTGATTTATGAATTGACAGTATTGACCATGCTGGTTATGGTTGGCAGATTCATGCCATTAGTGTAATTAGAGGATGGTACATTTAAGATTTCTTGATGAACGAAATGATCTCTTATTTTGTGGTCCTGAAAATTTTTCATGAATATATTCTCCAAAGAAATTTACTTGTACTGAAGCTTATAGATACTAATCTATCTAAATTCAGCAACCAGTAAAATAATGCATGCTATTTTCTTGCTTTTAAGGGATATAGCCCGTATGCTTGCAGATGAGTATATGAAGCGCGTAATGATTGTGGACACCTCAAATGAAATTGGTGGTGATGGAGATATTCCACACTCAGGAATAGGCAGTGCTCGCAGGATGCAAGTTCCACATACTGATGTCCAACATAAGGTATGAAGAATTGCTCTTATCTCTTTATGACCAAAAAACTTACTAGTTCCTCAGAATTATGACTGATATCATTACTTTAGCAGCAAATATTGATTACTGATATGGATGTTTCATTCCATTAAATGCATTCTAACATAGAATATTGCATAGAATTGGCTGGTAAAAAACTTCTATGTAATCTTCTTTAAAATCAAATCCAAACAAGATCAAATTTGTACATGAAAGTGAGCCATGCAACATGGCAAGCGTTCTTATTTTAGCTGCCTCTTTTTTTTTTCTTTCCGTTTTTTTTTTACTTTTTTCTGTGCACGATTAGTTCCATTATGATGTAAGGTTAATGATGTTTTTTTGTTTCTTCATAGAAAAATATAACCTGTTTGTTGATTGAACCAATCGCTGTAGAAGAATGTGCCATTTTTGTCAGTCATTAAGTACTGCAACTTGCTCTAGTTAATCATGAATCATTCACAGGAACAATAATAGAAGCAGTAAATGACGCAAAAATGATAATCTAGTTCAGTGCAAAGCGTACCTACGTCTGGGGCGACTTCACTAAAGAAGAGAATCAATCTACTATTCCATAACAAAGTCTACTGAGGATTCATACTCTTAAGATGTCTCATCAACTTGTCCTTTACACCTTGATGAATTGAAATTGTGAGCACCTCTTACAATTCACAGATGAGTCTAACATGTCTCACAAGCTCTTGCACTCATTCTCACGTTTCAGTTAGATGTATTTCCCTTTAGTGACTGTTGAAAAGCGCAAATAACACTAGGACAATCCATGGAATTATAGAAATATAGATGGAAGGTTCTGAACTCAAAATAGAAAAATTCCAAATTAACTAAATCTCTTATCTTTTCATCTACTATATTTTAGATATTGGTGTTTCAAGGAAAGTAAGTTATACAAGTTTTAATTTAATTATTTTTGCTAAATATAACGTTTTGTCCAACACAATTTAGGATTGTATAATTAACACTCATTTTTGGAATCTAATAAAAAAATTATGATATCATTTATTAATTGTACAACTAATGTATTTGAGAGCGTTTATCAGAGATTTTGCAACCATGGTTACATTCATTAATAAATCTAAAATAAGTAATTGAATTTTAATAAATTTATTCTAGTTAGTGCTTTTGAGAAAATTTTGTGTAGAATCTTGAATTACACTTTTATAATTGTGAAAAAGTTCATCCAAACTAAATTTGAGTTGTCATCTTTGCTCGCTACAGGTGAGTTTTTTTCCATTTACTATCATAATAATATTAGTTAGTTAATCTCATGTACCAGGTTTATTCATGATTGAGCATTTGATGTATAATAATATTATGAGTTAATGATCTCACATTGTTTAGTTCCAATTAGCAAAATGAGTATTTCCTATCTATTACTCAGTGGAAGAATAAGGTAAGTTTTGCGAATGTACACTCCAGTATGATCTTATGAGATATTTGATAATAATTCATGCTACAAGTAAGTAAATCAAAGATTAATTGTTAGTATATGTGGTCTCTATTTAGAATATTTTATGAATTTCCACATTGAAGAAATTAGATGAAAGTTCCAATCACATTTAACCCAATTCGATAGTATGTATGTTATGATGTCCTACATTGGATCTACATGAAAATGTGGATGGGCATATAAATGAGGGTCAATTGTTCACCCTTGACCATGGTTTTGGTATAAAATAGAGCTCTTAATCTTTATATGCCTAATAATGTGGTTTTGATGCCAAGTAAGGGAAGAAATGATATGGCACCGAAAGGGAAACCTTCTGTGTGGCCCTAAAGTTGCCATTCAGTGTATGCCGGTCGTTCATGTAAGGTTCGAAAGAGGATAGAATGCTATGATGCCCCATGTCGGATCCACTCGAAAATGTGGATAGGCATGCAATGTGGATAAGCACGAACGTAGTGTGACTCGTAAATGAGTAAATAGTATATGATAGATTATCCTTTCTGTGTCCGCTAAGGGATCGAGACCTATTTATCTTCATGCGTGCTTGTCACTCTTTATCAACAATTTTCATACATTCTTCTGCTTTACAAGGTTTCCGTCCGTCCTCGTACTTTCTTCGTTTGAGTCATTTGTCTTCGTGGATGAGGTACTATATAGCTTCAATTGGCGCATCTCTCCATCTTTCACATCTTTGCTATTGCTTGTCTTCGGTCCCGTAAGCCATCTTCCAATCAACTTAAGTGATTGTTCTTCTTTGTTCTTGACGCCTACCTCCATCTTTGTTTATATGTGACGAAGGACTTCTCTTCGTCCTTGTGTGCGCGGATTGCTTGTTCTTTTGGGTCTTTCCTTTGCTTATGGGCCGGAATGGTCATTTTCATGGGTTATACATGAGGCTACCTAGCGGATAGCCATCCTTTATGTCTAACAATACCCTTATAGTTTTACCAAATATGAGAATATCATTTACATGTAGTGCAAGAAAAATCACATCACTGTTGATGCGATAATGGTATGTGCAACTATCGTTTAAGCAATAAACAAATCTTGAATGTTTGATCACATCATCAAAATGTAACTTCCAAGGCCGTAAATCTTGCTTAAGATCATACAACAATTTCCTAAGCTTCTATACAAGATGCTCTGTTTAGAAAAATGGTTTTCACATCCATTTGTCAAACCTCCTCTAAGTTCATGTGAGTTGCCACTCGTGTGGACAACTAGTGCTCTACATGTGCCTTTGACTCATTTTTACAAACTTTTGGTGATATTCTTATTTCTTAAATCTCACAAAAGATGAACCACTTTTTGGCAATGAAAATATAACTCATACCAAGCTACTGACTTGATTTTCATGTCGCACCTTGGGAAGGCCTTTTGTCAGTATATCTGTTGTTTGGCTAGTAGTGAGGTTTGTTAATTCATGCGCATCGGATTGTTATCGTGTCCGAGATTATTGAGTTCGTGTTTGAGCTTAACGAGCCATGTTGTGTTCATGCCCATTATTATTGTGCGGGTTTGTGTTGAGTTAAAAATTTCTAGCCTTAAGTGTAGAGCTAGCAATTTGTGTGTATCGGATCGTTATCATGTCGAATGTTACCGTGTTTGTGTTTATAGCTTAATGGGTCATGTCGTGTTCATGCTTAGAGCTTAATGGGGTGTGTCGTGTTCGTGCCCATTATTATTGTGTGGGTTCATGTCGTGTCAAATTATCAGCCCTAGCAGTAAGTATTTAGGACATACATAGCATACCACTATCTATCTTCTCCTTGATGACATGTTTGCCAACTTCTCCATGTTTTGTTCTAGCATGTAGAATTGGATTATTGAGCTAATTAGAGATTGCAGCTTCTTGTCTCATTAAACTTTAATAGTTGCTGGTATATGAAATTTCAGTTCTTCTAGGAGTTTTTTTATCCATAATTCTTCACAGAATCCATGTGCCTTAGAGCAGGACTCAGCTTCAGCAACTCCTTGCCACCACACTTTGTTTTTTACTTTTCCCAGTAACCAGGTAGAAACTTACAAAGGTACAATCTTTGTAAAATAATCTGAGATGGATCTTCCTGCCATGTGTATAGTCTCTATCAAAAGATGTCTCCTTTTTTTGAACAAAATTCCTTTTGATTATCTCAAAATTCTTAATACAGCTTCAAAGTGAGTAGGTTGAGGTGAATGCATGAATTGACTCACTACACTGGTCGAGTGTGAGCCAAACAGATTAGTTGCCCCACCATTCTTTTAAAAAGTCTTTGTCACAGAATATCACCTTGTCAAACTTCTCCAAGTTGTATTGTCTAATTGTAAATCTAGGATTGATTTCCAAAATCAGAATACATTTCTGGAAGACTGGAACACGTGTCCCATAATTCCTCAGCTGTGGAGTACAGACAGGTAATTTTCTCTTATCTCTTGGGTCTTGGAATTGGCCAACCATGTCATTACCAACAAGTTTTCAGCATCCGAAATGGCATGAGTCTTGGCATTCACGTTGGGCTGTTCATCACTTGTTATATAGCCAATCTTTCCTCTTTGACGAAGACTCATATGAGAAATTGTGACCATAGAAGAAAATCATCACCATCTTGTCTGATTTTAGTAATTTGAATAGGATGATTTTCATATGTATTTTTCTGACGGTTGGACTGAGATATTCGGATTGAGATGTGACTTTAGACATTTTAGAGAGCAAAAAAAAAAAAAAAAACTCAAATTAATGATATTTGCGTCTGAATGATAATTCTTTATTGATGTACAAATATTTAAAGAAGTTAAGTTAGAATAAGATGATCCCTAAGATTACTCATGCAGCTCATAAGCTTCTCAATAATAGTGTATTCCAAAAAATCGTAATTATTTACTGTATCTTTCACCAGCTTTTGTTGGTAGTTGCTAGAGAAAAATGAAATTACCACTTCTGCAAAATGAATGAAATGTAGCAACTTTAAGTGTTAAAAAGTTTTACGCACCCCTTAAGTGGGCCTTATATTATATCTTTATCTTATGGTATTTTGATGGGCCTTGAGACAGGGTGAGATTGTCCTTCAGTTTATGATTTTGGATGCTTTTAATTGTTGTTGTGGAAGTGACTTTGAAACATATTTCTCTATTCTTCAATTGCTAAAGTACTAAGCTCTATTCTTCAATTGCTAAATTACTAAGCTCCAAAGTACGGATATTTGCGTAAGTATTGGAAGCCGACATTTTTTATAATTACTTGTAGGTGCTTATAGAAGCTGTTGAAAATCATATGCCACAAGTTATTGTGATTGATGAAATTGGTACAAAGCTTGAAGCTGTAGCTGCAAGTACCATTGCTCAACGTGGAATTCAGCTAGTTGCAACTGCTCATGGAGTAACCATCGAGAACTTGGTGATGAATCCTGCTTTAGAGATGCTTGTTGGAGGAGTGCAGGTAAATTTCGATGTTGCAATATCTCAATTTCTAGATGCCTAAAATGTGTCTTGTGCGAGCGGATTGTCATCATGAAAGGAATCAAATTTAAACTCATTGGTAGTTTATTGGAATCAGTAGCAAACAAAAAGTTCTATCCTTAACCATGTAGTAAGTCTCCAAAGAATTTGAAGATCAATGTCTCTTATATCTGAAAGAATCATAGAAGTGGGTTCCTCTTATTTCGATCAGTAAAAAAGCTATTTGAATGGCTAAATTATTGAAAGATTCTATATGAGGATACAAATGGGTTATCTTGTGCATGATACTGCTATCAATCTGAGATCTCCTCCTGCTTACTGTCAAATGGAAAACCAAATCTGAAATCCTTACCTCCAAGGAATCCCTTTCATGATGATTGATTTGTTGAAATTTGTTTGATATCATTTTGCACAAGTGCATCACTACATAGAAGGTGAAGGGCTGAGGACGTGTAGTCCTGATTATTTACTAGATGCGTAGTTTTGTAGGATTAGCTATTTTGATTTATTTAAATCTTAGTGGGTCTGTCTAGTTTATGATTTTCGGATCCTTAAAAAACTGACTGTAATACACTAATCTCTTTCAAAACAAAATCTATGAAAACCCGCAAATCAAAAGGAAAAGGTGGGTCTAGTGGGCACTTGGCAGTGCAGCATTGATGTCCTTATTTGGTTTGTAGTAGATTGTTGTTCGCTCTGATCAAAGAATTATGTTGATTCAATGATCGGGTATGATTTTGATGTATAAACATAAACTTGGGCTCGCAATGGGTTGGACATGTCAAGTTCGGTGGCAGTCTCTCTGTAAAAGTGTGTGGGTTGGTTGGACCTGTGCATTGATGTGCATCTGGGGCAATCATCCAAAACTAGGAACCTGGTAACTAAGTTCTATGCTCCAGACCTTATGTACTTATTAATTACATTTTATTTTTCAAGTTACATGTGGTGCTGATGAAGTCTGGGGCAATCATCCAAAACTTGGAACCTGGCAACTAAGTTCTATGCTTTAGACCTTATGTGCTTATTCATTACATTTTATTTTAAACTAACATGTGGTGTTAATGAAGACTTTCAGCGTGGATACTGCATAATGAAAAATTCATTGATGAATTTCATGTACTCCTATTGAGGGACACACTATGGGGCTTATTGCACATCTCACTGAATTGGCTAACTTGTACTGGCCAGGAATAATGCGCCAAGTAACTTCACTTTATTTAGTGTTTGTTTTGGCAGGTTAACTAGTATAATGAAAATAATACACCTTCCGTCCCATAGAATTAGTCCCATTTGGTTTCGGCACAATAACCAAGGAGATAGAGATAAGGGAAATTAATAATTTATTAGTGTGAGTGAATTACTTTTCCATTTTGGTAATGAGACAGACAAAAATGAAAAATGGGACTAATTCCATGGGAGGAGTACTGGTTTGGGGAATCCTGGTTACTACAACCTCTATCTTTCACTAGTACGGTAGAGCATTGGTATAGGTTTATTCATTTCCTCCATATGGATTGTGCTCTGGTTGTCTTTTGAAATGTGTACACTCCTGGGACTCAAACATCTATGTATGGTCAAAGAGGTTGCCATGGTATTGGCACATGAAGTGATTCGGCTGCATCAATTTCTGCTGTCGATTGTATCTGATTGAAACCTTTCACCTATTTTCGTTAGTTCCTCAAGCTTTAATTGCATAAGGCTTTGGTTACTAAGTTAAGTTTCAAAGAAGCTTAGTCTATCTACCCAAAACTGATGGACGTGCTGATATATTTCATATAGAGATATATTTGTGGTGGTTTGCCTCTGAACAGCCATAGAAATGGAGTGTTTGGTTACTTTGGGCTTGCTTAAATACCGGTCTGCTGCTGTTTGTACCTGTAGTTTATGGTCGATTTCCTTGAAATTTTCAATTCCTTTCATGTGAGATTCGAGCGAAGGTGGTTTAATATATAGCTGGAATAGGGGCGAGTTATTTAGGTTTTTTATTTTTGGGTTTTTATTAGAAGGATATTTAAATCCCTAATTAGGGTTTATGTTTATAATGCAATTAATAATAATATTAAAGTGAGCCTGGAGGCTTGGGCAAAGAGGGTTCTCGTTGATTTTTCTTCTTTTAAATTCTGTTCTTATCAATTGGTTCGACCTACCGGATTTCCGTTCAAGCTGGAATAATAAGGTCGAACAGCAATTGATTGGATAGATTGGAGGCTTCTCAGGCTGAGATGAAGGAACAATTGGATATGCACGGGGTGCAGTTGGCAAAAACGCGGCGATTCTGAAATCGCCGGATCAGACCCGGGGTGGTGCAGCGACTGCCATTCTTCAGGGACAGGCGCGGGCAGCGCAACGGGTGTGAATGGCCACGGTGCAGGTGGTGTGGGTGGCGGAGACGCGACGGGCGTGAACGGTCTGGGCACGGGAGGTGTGACCACCGAGTCAGTTTTAGTTTCTGGACTTCAACCTTGCCGATAAGGTTATTTTGGAGGAGGATGAAATTGATATGAAGCATGAGCATGGACTTGGCGTGGAGCAGGGTTTGTGGACCAAGTAGTTTAGTAATTTAATTTCTATTATTTTTGAAATTTTAATTAACTATGTTAATTTTCTTTTTATTTAGTTTTTTATTTTTGGACTTTTATTAGAAGGGCATTTAAATCCCTAGTAAGGGTCTATGTTTGTTATGCAATTAATAATAATTAAGTGAGCTGGCCGCTTGGGCAACTGAGAGTTCTTGTTGATTTTTCTTCTTCAATTCTGTTCTTATCATGTTTTCTGATGAAGGGGCCAGTTAAATATTGAGTTCACTTCATAGATCTGCTGAGCATTGAGTAATCATCCATAGGCTGACGCGAGCTTTATTTCTCTCTCTGTGTTTTACCATCTTCTAGTAATGCCACTAGACATAAACTTCACTGGTACACTTTTCTCCAACCAATGCATTGGTTTAGAATATATCAAATTACTTGACAGTTATAAATGAATTGCACTACCACGTTAAAGAGATTTCTCGTAACTTGAGAGTTTTTATTTTTAGTTTTGCTTTTGTCAATCTTACGATATGAGACATTTCTAACGACTGCTTCCCAGAGTGTCACACTGGGAGATGAAGAGGCAAGTAGGAGAGGTGTTCAAAAAACTGTGCTGGAAAGGAAAGGACCATCAACTTTCACTTGTGGGGTTGAGATAATTTCTAAAACAGAATTACGAGTCCATCGTAATTTAGAAGCAACAGTAGATGCCATACTTGCAGGTCTCAATTCCCTTTTCTACGATATAAAAAGTGTTTCCATTACTTGCAAGTTTTGCTACCGTCTTGAGTTTATACGTTGTTTTCTTTGACTCTGAGTAGGTCGCAACCCAAATTTTGATGTCCGAAAGCTAAATCAGGGATCAACAAGTGAATTGGAACCAAGTTTACTCACCTGTAATTTATCCGAGAGAAGCATTGAAAGTTGGACCGACGATACTTCTGAAATTGTTGATGATTCATCTTTCCAGGGTACAATTGTCCCAGAAGGGAACTCTTGTAAAGATGAGGATGCTCTCTGTATTTTTCTTTATGGGGTAAGAACCATCATATCTACAGTCCTGAACAATTTGATTTCCATCTTCCCTTTTTATCGAACATCCTGAGAGAGCACAATTTTTCAAGGAAATGTGAAATTTGACAGTCAATACATGTATGATTGTATCTAAGTTTGTCACCAAAAATAATTTATGGATCAGTTTTGCGTATTTAATAGTTCCGCTGATGGAGTAAGTTATCTCTGTAATTAAAAAAATAAATTGAGTAGGGACTAGCATGACAATTATTTTCAAGTCACTCAAGGAAAAAATGTGTCTATGCATTGCATAAGTTTCTCGTCAGACTGGTGGATGGGTAACATAAATGCAAGTATGTTGCAGATATCGGAGGCAAGTATCGTGCAAGGGATAAGGCAGTTGAAGATAGATGATGCAATTGAATTTACTGACAACATCAGCGAAGCAGATTTGTTAATTGCTCTGCAGTCCAAGCTAAGAAAGAATTCTAGGTTACAAGCTGCTGCAAGATCTCAGGGCCTTCCTACCTATATCATCAAGGTAAGTTATGATCAGTTAACATTTGTAGTTCCTATTTTACAGTAAACAAAAAGTATTGAAATGGATAGAGTCAGCTGGTTGTTTTCTTAAGCCATGTTTTTTGTCTGGTAAATATTCCTTCTTCCTCTTTGAATGCTCATGCTATTTTTCCTTTGGCAGACAAGTTCCGCAGCTCACCTACTAAGGACTATACAAGCTTTAATGGTTGACTATGCAAATGGTTTTGAATTTTATGAATCTGAAGCTAAGGCAAATGATTCTGAAAAAATTGATGCTTTGGAGGTAATTGAAAGTCTCTATTAATTTGTGAAATGTGCCTTTATGCTAGAGTAAAGATTTATTGTTCTTGAGTTATTTTCTTATATAACTAATAGCTTCTGAATGGAAAAAGGATAATATACAGCATATGTACAAACTGATATTTGAGTAAATAATTGCTAATTCTAAAAGCTAATTTAAGTGGCTGTTGTCATGAATAAAAAATGTCATTTGTGGAAAATCAACCATTTTTTCTTTCTGAGGAGATGTAAAATGGCAGAAGAATTGTTGCTTGGGTGTCATGTCAGAAAACTTGGTAGCAATTTGACTGGTTTCTTGTGGGTCTGTCTACCAGACTACCAAGTAGACCACAAATTTGCATTGATAGGGATACAAAAATATCTTTCTGGTCAAGTATAACACATCTTTGTCCAGCAATCTAGTGATATATTATTACATGACTCAGTGACATGATACATGCACAACAAATTATCACTGACAACCTTAATTTATTGCTGTGCATTTTTTTGAGGTGTTTATTTACAGATTGATGGCAGAAACGTACTTGTGCTAAAAATCATGTGTTAGCTGCAATTTTTAGGGCAATTAATATATCGCTGAAAGTAGGAGTGAAAGCAACAACCTTTTGTAGTTACTAGATTCTATTAGCAATGGCTTGAGGTCATTGTTAACAAAGTTGTGTTTGTTATGTACAAAGGAAGCAAGGATTGCAATTGAGGAAAGAGTAATCCCAAAGGGAGAGCCTGCTGATCTGCTTCCCCGTCCATCAAATATACTATTGCTTCAGAAGGATCTTATTCGTAAATACAATCTTAAATCAGAAAGAGTTGCTTCTGAGCTTGGCGCGCGGCTCCGGATCCTTCCTTCACAGAGTACAGTCTATGAAGACAACAGTCCTGAAGGCAAAGAAACTGATGAGGCTAGCATCTCCGAAAACTTGTACAGGCTAAACAATGAAATCAATGGCTCTGCTCTGACAGTCGACAGATTACCTCTTCTTCCTGACTAGAGCATGGTTTAATCTCTTCTCCTTCCTATCCCATGTAAAAAGTATAGTTAAGTTTTAGTACAATGCTTGCTCCCAACCTATTGGATAAAGTTGTAATTTCGCACCTAAAATAAGAGGTGGTAACTAATTTCTTGGCGCAGAGTATAACAACCCCCTTTTTTCTTTACTACAATTCGAATTTGCTTAACCAAAAGGGAGTTTGCCAACAA